>OVAN01010387.1:0-15821 GCA_900406275.1 Anastatica hierochuntica | reverse complement strand
GTGATGCTTTTCTTTTCTTGCTCGCCTTTGGTATATTTGATGATGAGGGAGCATCAGCTGCTTGGGTGGGCTTAGTGGCAGTATGTCTCGACTCCGATGCAGCATCGGACTCATTTACATGCTCCTCAAGAATTGTAGCATCCAAATGTTCTTCCCCTTGCTGAGCACTCCAACCTTCAACACCAGTAATATGAACAGAACCATAGAGTTTTCCATTAAATCCATGTTTGCCAATGGTTTCTCTCTTATCTTTCTAGCTCCGGACCATTCCTGTTAAGAACCAAGAGTATACAGTCAAAAAAATATTCAACAGCCAATTGTTTTATAACTTAAAACATACATCCTATGACGTCTAAGAAAACAAACCAAGAAAACAAACAACATACAATGTGATGGTTCTCTCTGCCAAAAAGACACACAACATCTACACAACCAATCTCTTTCTCTGCCAAAAAGGTGGAACCTTTAAAGAAAATAAACCAAGAAAATCTCTCTAAGAGGCATATTAACAAATACTTTACATACAATCTCATGAAAAATCCAATGCCCGACAACAAAGAAGCCATTGATTCTCTCTGTTTCTATGAAACAAACAAAGAACATAGATTTTTGAATAGATGCAAAAGAGAAAACTCTATGGTTATGTTCATATTATAAAACAATGTATGTTTCATAACTTAAAAGAGAAAATATTCAACAGCCCATTGTTTATTTTTTTTAGAACAAAATAAATGAAAATATCACATCATCAGGTTGTCACAGAATGAAATAAGAGATAGAAATTAGTTGAGTACCTTAATTTGCTCTTCCCACCAATCATCACTCATGTCTATAAATCCATTTGAGTCATAACCAAGTCCGGTCTTGTGTGTCAACCTCTTGAAAGATGTATACTGTTTTCAACAAGTATTGTACTTGTTTCTGAATTTTCCCCAAGTATGTTTTTGCCCAAATACTTCAGAAAACTTAGCTAAAATATTTTGCTTCCCTGTTTCACTTATCCCTGCTTTTCTACAATTTCCTTTTTCCCTTTCTTCAATTCTAAGTTGAAGATACAAGCGAGTTTCTTCATCACTCCAAATGTAGATAGGCTATTGCTCCCAAACATTATCATACACATAAGAACTAATAGCATATTCCCATTACAAATATAAGTTTAAGGGAAGACATTTGTACTCACATCATTGCCGTTGCTTGACGATGCCATTTTTCCTTTGTACTTTTGATAGTGAAATCTGAACCAAAACAGATGAAGGAAAAAAATAAGTGAATGAGCAAAGGAAAATTCAGAAGCTACAATTAGAGAAAAACTCAAAAGTGTGAGGAAAAGATAAAGAAAAATCATTGTATACCAAGAGACATATAAAAAATCATTTAAAGATCAAGCTCTCCACAAACCAAGAAACCTTACGAATATGTCAAGAAAAACAAGAAACCTTAAACTAAAGTTCTTCAAAGAACTAGTGATCAGAAGCAATTAAGATTTCATAAGGGCCTAAACTTAAAACAAATATCACAAAAACAAAGATCAGAGGTTTAAAGGATAAGGTCCCTTATCACAAAAACAAGGATCAGCGTATCATATGTTTTAATGCAAACACACACACACACAACATAATGTCAACATATTTGAGTCACAAACTTTGTTCAGAGAATACACATACCAGATCTACACGGAATCCTGTAGTAGATTATATGATTCCAAAAAGTTTCAGATTATAACAACAGACACAAAACCCTAAAGTATTGATCATATACAATTAAGAGTGAGATCAAATTCAAATGCACAACAGAGACACAACCAAAGTATTGATCCTAAACAGTCAAGAGTGCGATCAAGTTCAAAAACTTACAACGATTCTTAATTTAATCTTCAAATTACTTTTACCTGAAGAGAGGGATCTAGAGTATGATCAAGAGGAAGTAAACCCGTGAAGCTATTGAAGAAAGGTTCTTAAGCCAACCCTTTGATTCAACGAGGAAGATCTGTAGTATTATCAAGAGGAAGTCTCTCTCTGTATCAGCGAAGAAGTACCATAGATCGAAATAGATTCTGGATAAAGAACTTACATTGAAGATGGAGAAGATGGAGAGAACAGAGATCGATATCTCCTCCGGTGAATCAAGCCGCCACAACAGTGGCTACGGTGGAGAATAGTTTTGTGATGGTGAGTGAATGAGAGAGATCGAAATGGATTTGAGTGTTAGGGTTTCCTCTAAAGATGGGGGTATTTTCGTCTTTTAACAATGTGAGATGCAGATGCAGCATCTGGTTTCTATATTTTTTGGCATCTGAAAATTAAGATTTTTGAGATGCAAAAAAATATTAACATCCAGACTCTGCATCCAGATGCAATTTTTTTTTGCGAAAAACGAACAGCATTCGAGCATCTGCATCCAGATGCTGCATCTGGATGCAGAAATGAACAGGCCCTTAGTCAATGCATTATAAGGTCATTTATCATCATCAGTATTAATCCGTTAGGTTTTACAAGTAGTAAATTTGACTATACTGTAAGATTTGTTAATCCATGAAAATCATATTCCATATTAGTTCCTAAGAATTAGAGCGGAAGCGTACCTGGTGAATTCATGGTTAGTAATGGAGAATGGATCTTCCAAAACAAACCCTGAATGACTTTAGTTCTCTGGTAATGGGGATGCAGATAATTTTTGTAAGGCTGCTTTGCCCCTCATGAAATTAGAAATTGCCAAATGTATCCACACATTAATTTTCCATAACATTTATGCTCATAACATTTTTTTTTCACAAAGTGATTACTACATAATAGTTAATTAATTAATGACCCTAACACATTTAACCTTAACATATTTGACTCCACCTAATGATTCTTACAATTTCCCACTGGGTCATATATGTGCCTGAAAATGTGATAGACTTTATGAGCTCAAATATGCCATTAATTCCGAAGCATAAGACAAACTCGTCCATTGACTATAACGACATAGAATCATGGCGGCTTTTGTTAGCCCATTTCGAGAAGTCAAATAATTTATTTGTTCTTGGTTGGGTTCGATATGTGGTTTGGTCCAGCGGTAGGGCATCCTTCCTTTCTCTCGTAAACCAATTTGGCACAATAACTTTCTTGCATATAGAACCCCCAGACTTATTCATATATGTCTGTGCAAAAATAAAAGCATAGTCATAAGTCAATAAATAAATTTGATTGTACAAATTTAATTTTAGAAATGGATTAATTAAATCAAGATGTTGGCCCAAAGGAAGACCTCTCATGAAGATATTTTTCCATGAAGAATGATTTATGAATGTAAATTTATGCGAATATAATTCTGCTTAAAGAAAGATTTATATTTGGCCAAATTTACATATATACGTGTGTATTTTCATGCGAAAATTAAATCGGCCCAAAGGAAGGTTTAATATTTGGCCGAAGTACACATACATCTGTGATGGTAAACATGTGAAAATTAAATGGATTTAAACATGTGAATGATAAATCGGCCCAAAGGAAGATTTATTATTTATCATGAATTATTGTAAGTGTTTGATCGTTACAACAAGAGTACCGCTAATAGTTAATATTATTGTCCAAAGACTTGATATTAATGTTACGCTTGGTACCTTGGATTGGATATGTATAATTGTTTGATATTTATTATTGATTTTCTTCAGTTAATGAGTCATTAATTAGGTTTTGTTCTCTCTTTTCAGCAAATGTTGGTGCTATATCTGCCAATTTAGGATCAATTCCAAAACTAACGGGTTCTAACTTTACTGAGTAGAAAAGTAAAGTTAAAATTGTTCTTGGGTGTATGGATCTTGACCTTGCACTGAGGATGAAACAACATGCTTCTCCTACGGATACCAGCACTACTGAGTACAAGGCTGTCTATGAGAAGAGGGAGCATTCCAATCGCATCGGTTTAATGATTATTAAGGACACCATTCCAAAAACCTTTAGAGGTAGTGAGAAGATCAATGATCTCAAACAGTTCCTTGTCGAGATGGATTTGCGCTTCGCGAGAAGAAATAAGGCGGAAATAAGCATGCTTTTGCGTAGTACGATGATGTGTCACAACAAAGGAAACATTAGGGAGTACATTTTGGAAATGTCCAACATTCTTTCAAAGTGCAAGACACTTAAGACTGAGCTTCCGACTGAAGTGTTCATCTTCTTTTTCTTGAATTCTCTTCCTCCTCAGTTCAATCAATTGAAATCCAGTATAAGACACAGAAGAAGCAATGATCTCTTATTGAGCTCATTGCATATTGTGTGCAAGAGGAAGATAGAATGAAACAAAAAAGGACTGAAAGTGCTCATCTGGTTTACACCTCTAAGGGCCAGGGCAAAAGAAGGAAATTTGAACTTATTAAGAATGATGCTGCTAAGGGTCTGATCCAAAAGAAATAGGATAAGGATGAAAACACATGTTTTTTTGCAGGAAGGGTGGACACATGAAGAAGGACTGCGAAAATATCACGTTTGGCATGCGAAGAAAGGTATGTTCCTTGCTTTAGTCTTTTCAGAAATGAACTTAGTTGAAGTGCCTAGAAACACTTGTTGGTTAGACTCTGGTGCTACTACTAATATGAGTGTTTCACTTTAGGGTTGCCTGAGCTACTGAAACCCAATTGATGTTGAAAGACGCATTCATGTGGCTAACGGGATTCCAGTGTATGTGGAGGCAGTCACGCATTTTAGATTGTTTTTAGTTCTGGTTATTTTCTGGATTTGAAAGACACTTTGGTTGTACCGTCTTTGAGATGAAATTTGGTTTCCGGTCCTTTTTATAGACAGATGTGGTTATTCTTTTCTAACTGGGAATGGAAAAGCTACTCTGTCTTTAAATTCAGTTCTTATTGGAACCGGTAAACTTTTGGATGATCACAATCTTTATATGCTTGATACTTTAAACTCTAATGAGGAAAGTTTAAGTGTTGAATCAAGGGGCACTGAACATAAGTTTGAAAATGCAAATTCAGGAACTCTATGGCACAAACGCCTATGTCATATCTCTAAAATAGAGTTGAGCGACTTGTTTCATATGGTATATTGAGTTCTGTTGACTTCACCGATTGTGATGTCTGTGTAGATTGCATTAAAGGAAAACAGACCAAACATAAGAAATTATGTGCGAATAGAGTTATGGAAGTCCTTGAGTTGATATATACGGATATTTGTGGGCCATTTCATGCTCCATCTTGGAACGATCAACAATACTTCATATCTTTCATTGACGATTACTTTAGATATGCATACTTTTTCTTATTCATTAAAAATCAGAGTCTTTGGACGTGTTCAAGAATTTTATGGCTGAAGTTAAGAACCAACTTGATCGAAGAATAAAGTATGTCAGATATGATCGTGGCGGTGAATACTACGGTAGATATGATGGTTCAGGTGAACAACGTCCATAACCATTTACCAAATATGTAGAGGAATGCAGAATTGTGCCTCAATACACTATGTTTGGGTATCCCAACATGAATGGTGTTTCTAAGAGAAGGAACCATACTCTGAAGGACATGGTGAGGAGTATGATTAGTCATCTACCTTACCTGAATCACTCTGGGGAGAGGCATAAAAGACTGCAACTTACATTCTTATACCAACAAAAGCAACTGCTAAAACCCCTTATGAGCTTTGGATAGGCAGAAAACCTAGTTTAAAGCACCTTTGGATATATGGGAGTGTTCAGCAGAGGGAAGACCTTATAAGCCATATGAAAAGAAACAGGACTCAAGAACTGTTAGTAGTTACTTTATTGGTTATTCTAAGTGATCTCGGGGCTAAAAGTTATATGATCCCACACTAAAGAATATTTTTGATATGGGAATAACTATGTTCTTTGAGGAAGTTAATTTTAGGGGGAGAAAAGAAGTTAGGGATATCATCTTAGAGGAAGAATCAGTTCTAGTTTCTATACCGATTCATATTGTTGCTTTGGAGAAAGAAAATCTGGATCCACAGGTTGATACTGAAGTTATTTCTCAGGTTGATACTGATGTTATTCCTTAGGTTGATATTGAAGTTATTCCTCCAACTCAGGTTGTCGATGATATCGATCATGACGGTCAAACTCAAAATCCTCAAGAACTCGTGCAACAAGATCAAGTTGCTTTAAGGCGATCCACTCGAGTAAGGAAGCATGCTATTCCAGATGGTTGTATAGTATTTTTGATGGAATATGAGGAAAATCAAACTCTTGTGGAAGATGATCCTATCCACTTTCGTCAGGCTATGAGCAGTTCCATCTCAGATAAGTGGACTGAAGCAATGAATGAGGAGTATTAGTCGATGCTAGACAATCAGGTTTGAGACATTTTTGAGTTACCAGAAGGAAAGAAACATAGTGGTTGCAAATGGATATTTAAGAGCAATATGGATTCAAATGGTAATGTAGAACGATATAAAGCTCGTATAGTAGCTAAAGGCTACACTTAGAAAGAGGAGATTGACTATAAAGAAACCTTCTCTCCAGTTTCATTAGAGGATTCTTTTAGGACAATCATGGCCCTTGTTGCACAATATGATTTGGAACTTCATCAGATGGATGTCAAAACGACATTTCTCAATGGAGACACTGATGAAACAATTTATATGGAGCAACCAGAAAACTTTTTCTTAGGTGATACAAAGAATATGATTTGCAAATTAAAGAAATCTATTTATGGGCTGAAACATGATTGTCGTCAATTGTACAAAAAATTTCATAAGGTTATCATCTCCTTTGGCTTTGAGGTGAATTTGGTTGAGGATTGTGTGTATCAAAAGTTCAGTGAGAGCAAGTGTATTATCCTGGTTTTATACGTCGATGACATACTATTGGCCACTAACGATATGACTATACTGGTTGAAACTAAGAGATTTCTTAAGGAAAATTTGAGATAAAAGATCTTGGTGAAGCATCTTTTTTATTAGGGATCGAGATTCATTGAGACCATTCTGGAGGGATTCTTGAGTTATCACAAAAGAGCTATATCGATAAAATACTTAAGCGGTTTGTCATGCAGGTTTGCAAACCAGGTGACACCCCAGTAGCTACGAGAGACACATTTTGTCTCAGTCGGTGCCCTAAAGGAAATCTAGAAATTCAAGAGATGCAGAAGATCCCTTATGCATCGGCAGTAGGGAGTCTAATGTATGCTCAAGTTTGTACGCTTCCAGATAGTGCGTACATAGTTAAAGTTTTGGGCATATACTTAAGCAATCAAGGCATGGACCATTGGAAAGCAGCCAAAAAAGTCTTGAGATACTTGCACAGAACAAAAGACTATATGCTCACATATCAGAGATCAGATAATTTGAAGATCATTGGGTATTCTGATTCTGATTTTACTGGATGCCAAGATAATAGAAAATCTACATTGAGACATGTATTTCTGCTCGCTGGTGGAGTTATTTCCTGGCATAGTGCGAAACAATCACTCGTAGCTTCCTCCACCATGGTAGCAGAATTGATATCAGTTTATGAGGGATCCAATCAGGGAATCTGGCTGAAAATTTTTGTCACATGGCTGTGAATTCTCGAAAGAATTGAAAGACCACTAAAATTATGCTTGTGACAATAAGGCATCTATTTTATATTCCAACAATTATAGGAGTTTGGTAAAGTCTAAACATGTAGACATTAAATACTAAGTCGTAAAGGAAAGGGTACAAAGTGGAGAGATTTCCATAGAACACTTAGGGATAAACTCTATGATAGCAAATCCTCTCAAAAAAGGCATTGTGCCTAAGGTCTTTCATGAGCATACTGCTCAAATGGGCATTTAGGTGTTTTGAAATTATTTGGTTTAGTGAAAGTTTGTCATTTGGTTTTGTTCTATGTATATTTTAGTTGTGCTATGCACATTTTTCTGATCAGAACTTAAATTTTTATTAAAGTTTCGGTTTACACTTTGTACAATAAAGTTAAAGCATCTCACTAAAGTATGACCAATTGAAAATTGACATATACTGACCACCTTTCATGTGATTCTCACGCCACACTTTTCATAATTGATATATGTCATTTGGCTATATTGATTTCAGTGACCATGGAAGGTTTAGTTATGAGTAATATAACAAAAGCCGTCATGATCCTATGTTGTTATAGTCAATGCACAAGATTGTCTTATGCTCTCGGAATTAATGGCATATTTGAGTTCATAAAGCCTATCACATTTTCAGGCACATATATGACCCAATGGGAAATTGTAAGAATCATTAGGTGGGGTGAAATATGTTAAGGTTAAATGTGTTAGGGCCATTAATTAGTTAACTTATTTTGTAGTGGTCACTTTGTGATAAAGAAAAGGTTATGAGCATAAATGTTATGGAAAATTAATGTGTGGATACCTTCGACCATTTCTAATTTGATGAGGGGCTGAACTAAAAATTGATTCTCTATAAATAAAGGGTTATGGTCCCAAAAGCAACTCTAACAAAAAATCTCTGCATCCCCATCACCAGAGAACTAAAGTCCTTCAAGCTTTGCTTTGGAAGATTCATTCTCTAATTCATTCAGATTCCTAAGCATGAACTCACCAGGTACGCTTCCGCTCTAATTATCATTAATCAGGAACTGATATGGAATATGGTTTTATGGGTTAACAAATCTAACAAGGACAAGGTCCAACGTTATCTTCCCCTCTATTTTCTTTAACCTTTTAGGCTAGATAATGAAACGGGTTTTTGATTACAGTGAAAAGTAATGTTTTATTAAAGTAAAAGAAAATTACAGAATTGCCCTCGTCTTCAACCCACAAAGATTTTTAAAGAAAACCTTAAAAACTTGATTAAAACAGCCGCCATGGCTGAACCAGATCCGAAAATTTTCACTCAACTTCTCTGAAAATTGTTCTTTAGTTTCCGAAAATCAAACAGAAGGAGTGAAATCCTCAGATTAAATTATACATGATTTTTCTTTAGAAAAATCAACCAAAATACTAGATCTAAACATTCATATTTATAGATCTAATCCTAAACAAAAATCATAGATCCCAGAATACTGAATTCAAACATAAACTTTAATGAAAAATCAGATTCAACAAAAAATTTCACAAAATTAAATCCGAAATTTTAATCTCTATAATCAACAAGATTATCAACCAAAAACTGAATATGGTGGCTCGACTACCACTTGTTAGATTTGTTAATCCATAAAACCATATTCCATATCAGTTCTTCATTAATAAGAACTAGAGTGGAAGTGTACCGGATGAATCCATGCTTAAAAATCTGAATGAATTAGAGAATGAATCATTCAAAGCAAACCCTGAATGACTTTAGTTATCTGGTGATGGGATGTAGAGAGTTTATGTATCTTATGTATCTTCTGTTAGGTTGTTTTGGGACAAGAACCCTCTATTTATAGAAAATCAGTTTCTAGTTCGGTCCCTCATCAAACTAGAAATTGCCAAAGGTATTCACACATTAATTTTCTATAACATTTATGCCCATAACCTTTTCTTTATCACAAAGTAACCACTATTAAATAGGTTAATTAATTAATGGTCATAACATATTTAACCTTCATATATTTGAGTCCACCTTATGATTGTTACATATACACCAAAAACATTTTTTTGGTTACATTTTGGATTAGTAAAGCATGGAATGTAGAAGTTATTTGATAATGATGGTAACTGGTTATGCGGCCAAGTGCAGGTAGCTCTACTGAGAAACTCGATCAAGTTCACCCTCAAGAAGCTAAAAAACTGGATGGCTCCGGAGAAGGTGTGCTTTAGATTAGAGGTTTATATAAAGAGTTTGAATCGAATACGTTAGACACCTGCGCACTAAATCATTATTCTTGTTTTTCTTTTCAGGCAAAGACTTCTCTAACAACATTTCCTGCATCAGCCGAGATTGTCTCAGAGCCTCTTGGAGTTGTCTTAGTAATCTCGGCTTGGAACTATCCCTTCCGTATGTTTAAAACATTTCCGTGATTGTTTCGAATTTCAACCTCTAAATTATTGATTTGCATATGGCTTCTGAAACCATTATAACTATTTCTTGATTTGTTTCCCCTACAAGTGTTGTCTATTGATCCTGTTATTGGTGCAATCTCTGCTGGGAATGCTGTTGCCTTGAAGCCATCAGAACTAGCTCCAGCGTCATCCTCACTACTCGTAAAATTACTGGGACAATATCTAGACCCTTGTGCAGTGAAAGTTGTAGAAGGCGCGGTTACTGAAACAACTCTGCTGCTGGAGCAGAAGTGGGACAAAATATTTTACACAGGTTGATATTTAAACTTTGGCACAATGTTTTTCTATTCGAAGCAATACATGGAACGTATTCGTAGTGAAAATTTTCAGAAGACTAAAATATTCCCATTCTTGAATAATGGTTAGGTAGCTCAAAAGTCGGACGTATTATAATGGAGGCAGCTGCAAAGCATCTCACACCGGTTGTCCTGGAGCTCGGAGGAAAATCTCCTGTTGTTATTGATTCAGACACCGATTTGAATGTAAAGATAATACTCTTTTTTTTTCCCCAGTTTTGTACCATGACTTGTCCATCCAGAGACATTCCCTGAAAATGATATGTTTTGTCTACCAAGGTTACTGTCAAGAGAATAATCGCAGGCAAATGGGGTTGCAACAACGGACAGGCGTGCATTTCTCCGGATTACATCCTGACGAGAAAGGAATATGCTCCGAAACTGGTAGGTTTGATTTGAAGAACTTAAAGATAGATGCCTTTATGCAAATTTTTGTATCTGAACTGTCTCTTTTCTCTTCCTTCCAAAGATTGATGCCATGAAGCGTGAATTGGAGGCATTTTATGGGAAAAACCCTATGGAGTCCAAAGATCTTTCACGTATTGTAAACTCCAATCACTTTGATCGTGTGTCCAACATGTTAGAAGAGCAGGAAGTTTCTGAAAAGATCGTCCATGGAGGTCAAAAGAACAGAGAAAACCTGTGAGTTGCTCTCTTTATACATCATCACCATGTTTACCTTTTCTATTGTTAATCATCTGTCTCCATACTTGAGGAAAATTGCTCCAACAATTTTGTTGGACGTACCATTAGATTCTCTGATCATGAGTGAAGAAATATTTGGCCCTCTCCTCCCAATCCTCACGGTAATAATCATTTGCCTTTCTCTACATGCTTTGCTTCATTAATTTGGATTTCATATGTGAACATTGTTGTTTTGCAAAGCTCAACAACTTGGAAGAGAGTTTTGACGTGATTCGTTCTCGCCCTAAGCCACTTGCTGTATATTTATTTACCCGAAATCAGAAGCTGAAAGAGAAATTCGCCATGACAGTCTCGGCTGGAGGCATTGTGGTTAATGACATAGCTGTTCATGTAAGAAAAACACCAGTTTCTCTCTTAATCCGTACAAGCTAACACTTGGCAACTTTATCATTATAACTAAAAAAGATATCGCAGCTATCACTTCCCACATTGCCATTCGGAGGAGTTGGTGAAAGTGGAATGGGTTCTTACCATGGTAAATTCTCATTTGATGCTTTCAGTCACAAGAAGGCTGTTCTCTACAAAAGCTTTTTAGCTGATTCAGCAATCAGGTATGCACCTTACTCCACACGAAACCTTAGATTGTTAAAGGCACTTGTCAACAGCAATCTAAAGGAAGTATTCAAAGTCCTTTTAGGTTTATCTTAAAAGGTATAATACATAGGACACATTTCTTTGTATCTTCCTTCCTCGGTTTTCTCGTATAAACATTGATTGTTAAACTAGATGGTTTTTGGTTTTTTTGATGTATAAGAGATTTGAGATTTTTCATTGATTAAAGGAAACCGGTTTCTTCATTTCAACTTTGTCTTTACATATGACAAGATTAAGAGTCTCTTTGAACTTTTATCTAACCATGTTGTAATACCCTCGAATAAGGACCGTAGTAGCAAACCGAATCAAAAAGAATGGCGAAGAATGCTCTGAATTTCTGTCCTCTGATCATATGTAAGTTGTTGTGGGAACTTAGTCCGAAACCGAACTCTCAAATCTCCTCTCTTTTTCCCTTTCTCCTTTGGATTTGGCATACCTTTGCCTTGAACCACTGTTACATATCCAGGGTGAATAATATCTTCAATCTTCAAACTCAAGTTGTCCCCATCAGGTAAAGAAAGTGAGAGCTCGCATCCTGTTAAAGCTTCAATAAGAGAGACTTCCACCGCCGTTTCAAGGTCATCTCCTTCTCTTTTAAAGACCTTGTGCTCTTTCTCCACTACCACGAATGTCAAATCAGCCGGTACACTCCCCATTGCTTCGTTTCCTTTTCCTTCGAATGTTACTTTTGTTCCTCCTTTCCATCCCGGTTTCACTTTTATTTCCACCGTCTCTTCCTCCTCACTAATTTGCCTACACAACGTAAATAAAAGCTTAGTTAGCCTCCCTTTTCGGATGACCCGTATATCCGAGTTGCTTTTCTTTGCTAGAAAGAAACAAACCCTGAGGAAGTAATCACATCTCTCTTGATCTTGATCTTCTTGGTGCATCCGGTGCACAGCTCCTCGAGCGTGCACCTTAGCTTCTTCTCTGTTGGAGGAGGTTTAACCACTTTCGCTGAGGAGCTCGAGTACAAAATTGGGTTTGCTAAGTTCCTTGGCACCGTGGTTGTTGATCTCATTAGTGTCGGCATAACTTTACCAGAATCAATCCTATTGCTGCTGCTTCTGCTCCTCCCTATATACGATAAACTCCGTATTGTGGTTGTGGTTTTGGTGGCTGTGTTCTGGCTGCAACTTCGTGAAAGCGAGGTTGGCTTCTTGCTCCCCACGAAAATTGTGTTGTCGAATCTATAGCTATGAACCTTACAAAGGCTCACCCCTTCCACCTTATTACCCTTTGCCTTGGCCTCCTGAAAATATTTTAACCATTTTGTCAATGAACATAACTTTCGTTCATATTATACCAACAACATTCTGGCCCATAATATCTTTGTACCGGGACCGAAGCATGTTTATTTATTCCCCTCCTCCTAGTCATATTGCAGAAACCTTGAACTAATTGTATATTTGTAAATTCTAATATACATGATCATTACCTGGAAATTGAAGGCGTTTGAGTCATTAGGGACGTGGGATTTATGTTCCTCGTTACGTTTGGATTCGGCATGAAGCTTTCGTTCATGTTTATGATTAGGCTTGTCACGAGGTAAAATCCTTGAGATTGATCGGAAAAGTTTGAAGAGATCACGAAGGAGGAAGTTTCGTTTCTTCACCGAAGGCTGAGCCACCCCTTGTGATGCCATTCACGGTGGAGATAGAGAGAGACGTTTTGTTGGTGTTGGTGTTGGTGAGATAGATATGGATGAATGATAATAATGTTCACGCAATTGAAACGTCTTTTCCTAATTTCCTTTTTTAGGACCAAAATACTTTGCCTTTGACGGAAACAGATTGGAACACATCAAAGATAAGAAACGCTCATCATCATCATTTTAACTTCCCACTGTCGTCATAATTATCCTCGTAGTCGTATAATATATTTTCACATACATTACACACAATATTAGAACTTGACTTTTAATGAGTGTCTATATCATCCAAAGGCTCGTGTGTTGCATAATGACACCATTGCCATCTCAACTACAACCAAAAAGAATTCCATAAACTCAGATTTACGATTTTAAATTTAAAAAAAAGAAAAGAATTAATGAGGATGATAGTGCAAATTTCTCAAAATGGAAAATCAAAATCGTTTGCAACAATAAAATGGAAATTTTGAAATATATTAAATAAGGAAATAATTATCCATTAGCTGAACCGACTTACCTTGCCACCTTACCATCCTTATCACTTACCATTCTTATCATTTGATTATTTTATGTTTTTACTTCTACTATAAATAGCATGTACTTGACAGAGGGTAGATGGTAATAAGAAGAAAATTCTTTCACTCTCAAATCTCTCCCTACGTCCTCTCTCTCTACCTCACTCTCTTTTCTTAAGACCATGACAAGAAATATAATATAATATAGAGCAATTCTCAAAGCACATTTTCTTATTTTCTAAACACACATAGTATGTGATTTAGGGTTTTCCACTTGTAGCATTTTTAAAATGTTAGGATGACCATTTTACCCCTGACCATTTTTAAAATATGGTTTAGGGTTCTCATTTTCCCTAAACCCTAAACACTAAACCTAAACCCTAAACACTAAACCTAAACCCTAAATCCTAAACCCTAAACCCTAAACCCAAAATTAGACAGGGGTATTTTCGGTATACCGTGTGTTAAATATGCTAGGGTTGAGAATTTTGGGCTTATATGCTACATGTGACCCAAAAACACAAAAGTGTGCTATCTAAGGAAATTCCTCTATAATATATATACACAAACACAATTATAATAAATAATATATAACACGTTATCAGCACGATCGCCTATGTTTCCTAATCCGTTCTAATACCAAAAAGGTAAGGTTTATTTATGTTTAAGTTATTTAAATTTATATTTATTTAATTTAACTTTTAAATATTTTTCGAAAGGACAGACACCGCCTGTCAATTTGATTTATGTTTCTTAAAGGACAGACACTGCCTGTCAAGTTTTTAATTTATGCTTATGCTAACAAGCTAACCATTTTTAGTTTATGCAATTAATTTTTATTTCACGGCATCGCTAACTCAGCGCACAAGATGGCAAGGCCGTCGCGCAGCTAACTTTTAATTTTACGTTATTANTATGTTATGTTATTCTTAAAGTTTTATTTCTTTTATTTAAAAGCAAAAATTTAAAGAACTTTGTTAAATTAAACATACAGTTATCATGCCAAATTTGGCGAAGCTCGAAATTATTGCCCTTGATATTTCTAAAAAAAATTATATGACATGGGCAGTCGGTGCGAAAACGTACTTAAAATCGAAAGGGCTTCTTGAAACCATAGATGGTTCAAAAGCAACCTCAGAGGAGAAAAAAGCAAAAGCCATGATGTTTCTCCGCCACCATATGGTTTAAAAGATGAATACAATATAAAAGAAGATAATGCAGATCTTTGGCAATCTTTGAAAGAAAGGTTTGATCACCAGAAATATGTGATCTTACCGAAAGCCAAGCATGAATGGTTGAATCTCCGGTTCCAGGATTATAAAAGCGTGAGTGAGTATAACTCCGCTTTATTTGGAATTACTTCCAGGATGATACTATGTGGAGAGAGTGTTACTGACTACGATATGCTAGAAAAAACACTCCAAACATTTCATCCTGGAAATGTAATTTTACAAGAACAATATCGGGCGAAAGGATTCACCAAGTATTCACAATTGATGCAAGTTCTTATCGTTGTTGAAAAAAACAATGAACTTGTAACGATGAACCATCAAACACGTCCAACAGGATTAGCTCCATTCCCAGAAGTGAATGTTGCATCAACAAGTTACACAAACTGGAGAGGACGTGGAAGAGGACGCGACAGAGGCCATGGTCATGGTCGTGGTCAAGGTGGTGGACGAGGATATGGAAGAGGGATTCAAGCCCACAATTTCAAAGCGGGAAAGACCAATAGAAATTCCCAAGAAAATGAAGGTGGTCATGGAATAAATAAAGAGAATGTTTGCTATAGATGCGACATGAAAGGACATTGGGCTCTTACCTGTCGTACACCCAAACATTTGGCCGATCTATATGCAGAATCACTTAAGAAGAAGGAAAAGAATGTCGAAACCAACTTCGCCTCTGATGAGTTCGGACCCTCTTTTTCGGGCCTAAATGAAGACACTCATTTTGACATCACTAAATTTCTCGTTGATCCCGAAGCATCAACTGAGAAACAAGATAACTAAATCAATGTAATATGATAACTGGTGTTCCAGAAACTATATTTTTTGGTAGACTGTCTAATATGTTTTGGAAATGGTTTGTTGTAAAATATT
>OVAN01010386.1:0-15824 GCA_900406275.1 Anastatica hierochuntica | reverse complement strand
CTTGAGCTGAGCTCCAATCCAGCTTCTAGCACCAGCTGTGCTGCATCACTACCGTTAAAGGCACAGTCTTTGTCACCTTCGAAGATGGTTTCGGATCTCCCATGGTTGATGATGAAAATCAGAGCACACTTTCGGAAAGCTCTGTTTCACCGTAGCTCTAGTTTTTCTTTGTGAAATCGGAAAGTCCTTCTTGATTTCACATGACTTCAAGACTTTTGATCACACGATTTCTCTGTTCTTGATATCGAGATGATCTTCCTCAGAAACTAATAACCTTTAGCTCTGATACTAAATAAAGTTTGAGAACAAAAAAATTTAAAGAAATCCTGCTCTTTATTAAGTTTAGAAAACTCTTCTCAAAAACTAAACTCACAATTGTAATCTCTCTTATAATCAACCACAAACCTAGTTGATTATATTTATAGTGTTTAGAATTCCTTTTCTAACTTGGAATAGATTTTCCTTTTCCTATTCCTAATACAATTAGTATTTCCTTTTTCCTTTATAATTTTCTTAGTTCCTTTTAGGATAACTTAGAGTCTAAGAAACTCAATGTTTATCCAACAACGATTTTTCGATATGAGTTTGGGCCTAACCACAAAACTTGATATCATCGATCTCTACAGCTTAACTTTCAAAAGAAAGAAACCAAGCTTCAACCTGCCTTTTTAACCATTAATGAATCCGTCGACCACACAAAAAAGTCACAATTAACGATGTCGTCGTTCGAAAATGGGACGAGAGCTTGCCCACCTTTCACTCTTTTAGTCGGAACCTACACTCGTTTAATCAGAGATCCATACTTGAAAATCAGATGTACTAGCCTTTGTTGGATAAGCTTCAAGGATAATTATAAACTTAAGATGTCCTACATCAATTTGTATTAGGAATAAGAAAAGTTTGTAATTCCTATTAGTTTTATGAGTTATCTAATACTTAAGGAAATAAGAAATACTAATGCTATAAAAAGAGCTTTATTGAGTTGTAATAGAACTAGGAGAGAACATTAGAGCTTTAGGTTTTTTTTAGAGAGATTTTTTTAAGTAATAAAAAAAGTTGTTCTTATTAAAGCTTGCATTCTATGAAATCACGAAATCAAGAAAGAAACAACCCGCTCGGTTTTTTTGTTTTTTTGATAAAATGTAAATAGAATATTCACGAGAGAGGGAGAGAGACTTGGTTGTGTGTTCTGTTCTCAAGTCTTGTGATCTTTACGTGAAAGATCATTAACTTGCGGAGCAAGTATCACTCAACGAAGAAGAAAACTTAGAACCAGAGTTGTAAGTTGAGGCTTTATACCTTTGAATTGGTATTGGAGCTTGCAGGAGACAGTCTGAGAAGCTTACGGCAGACGATCCGAGAAGCTTGAAGGAGACAATCTTTGAAGCTTGAAGGAAAATGAAGATTGTCCACACGTATTCTCATCGTACCCGCGAGATGGGAGACGAGAAACCTCTGCGTGCGCGAACTACGAAAGAATTTGCGGCACCTTCAATTCAATTCCCCATTCTAAACTCAAAAAATTACACAGTTTGTATTATGCGAATGAAGATTCTATTAAAGATTACAAGGTATGGGAAACGATTGATCCCGACACGGTAAATCCCGATAAGAACAACATCGCCATAAGGTTGTTATTTTAATCCATTCCCGAGTCTCTTGTTCTACAAGTCAGCGAACAAGAAACCTCGAAAGGGATTTGGGAAGCTATAAAATCACGACATCTAAGAGAAGAATCAGTAAAGGAGGCTCAGCTAAAGACACTTATGTCCAAGTTCAAAAAGCTTAAGATGCGGGATGTTGATACGATTGATAGCTTTGCGGGAAAGCTATCGTAGATTTCCTCAAAATCGACATCTCTTGGACAAGTTTTGGAAGAAATCAAGCTTGTAAAGAAGTTCCTCAATAGCCTTCCAAGATCAAAGTACATTCAAATACTTGCTTCTCTCGAGAAAGTTTTAGATTTGAAGACAATGGGATTTGAGGACATCATAGGAAGATTAAAGGCCTATGGGTAAAGAATACTTGATGATAATGGAGGAGACAATCAAAGTAAGTTGTTGTATGTGAACTCTTACTCTCAAAATTCTGAAGAGGCAGAGGAAGAGCAATTCGCAGGAGAGATCCTCTCAACAAAGTTGTGAGAAGGAAAAGAAAGACATATCAAAAATCATATGTTATCATTGTGACAAGAGCGGTCACTTTGCTTCCTTATGTTCAACTAGAATACAAAAGAATCAATAAGCAAACAAAGCTGAGACAGAAGAAGTTGATTCAACATTGTATATGCATGAAGTTGTATTTCTGAATGAAGAGAAATTGAGACCAAAGAACTATGAAACTGAGAATGGAGATGAAGGTACTTGGTGTCTAGACAACGGAGCAAGCAACCATATGACATGTAACGATTCTTACTTCTCTGAACTTAACCGGAAGATTAAAGGTAGAGTGAAGTTTGGAGATGGCTCTATTGTGAACATAGAAGGAAAATGATCCATTCTATTTCAAGCCAAAACCGGCGAACAAGAGTTGGTTACTAACATATACTTCATTCCTAATCTCAAGAGTAATATATTCTTAAATTAGGACAAGCTACATAAGTTGGGTGTGATGTCAAGATGAGACGAGATTACCTGACAGTTTGTGATCCTGAAGGGAGACTAGTAGTGAGAGTCACACGATCAACAAATAGACTCTACAAAATCCAACTAAAACTCGGCAAAGCCATGTGTTTCAATTCAACCATAGAAGACGAGGCATGAAAATGGCATGTAAGGTTAGGGCATATAAACTTCAAGATACTGAAGAATATGTCTAAAAACTAGATGGTAAATGGAATACCATCAATAAAAGAAGAAGAAAGGATATGCGAATTGTGCTTGGTGGGTAAGCAAGTTCGAAATTCTTTTCCAAAAGAAGCCGTATATCGAGCCTCTAAACCATTAGAGTTACTTCATGTCGATCTCTGCGGTCCCATATCTCCACCCACGATGGTGAATAACAAATATATATTTGTTATTGTTGCTGATTTCTCAAGATATATGTGGACGATTCTCATGAAGAAGAAGGGAGAAACTTAAAGTATTTAAATAACTAGTAGAGAAAGAACTCAAGAAGGAGATCTTAACTCTAAGGGCTGACAGAGGTGGTGAATTCATGTAGAAAGAGTTCAACGATTTCTGTGATAATACTGGGATCAAGAGAAATCTTATGGCACCTTACACTCCACAACAAAACGATTTAGTGGAAAGAAGGAATCGAACACTCATGGAGATGACAAGAAGTATCCTTAAAGCTACGAAGGTGTCGAATTTTATGTGGGGAGAAGCAGTTCGACACTCATGCTACATTATCAATAGAGTGTCGACTAAAGCTCTTGAAAATATGACACCTTACGAGAGGCTAAGGGAAAAGAAACCACATCTCGATCATATTAGAGTTTTCGGTTGCATAGATCATGCGAAAATTGATTCTACATATCTCAAGAAGTTGGATGATATATCACAAACACTAGTACACCTTGGAATCGAGCCAGGAACCAAGGCTTATAGACTCTACAATCCAGTAACACAAAAGATAGTGGTTAGCAGAGACGTAGTGTTTAATGAAAAGATGAGCTGGAACTGGAATAAACAACCAAAAGACTCAAGTAAAAATCCAGGTATGTTCTACAAGCGGTCGGTCGGGTGAAGTGATCGATGCTGGAGAAGGGTTGTGGTCGTTAATAATGACCAGGACGAAGACCATGATCACCATCAAGACGAGAATGATAACAATGATGATCAATGGCCCGAAAATGAACATCACAGAGAAGTATAACAATCGCAGGAACAAGAAGAAGCGAATGCTCCTCAGCCATAAAACCTAAGGAGATCGGCCAGATTAATAACTCCACCAAGTTATCTTAAAGACTATGTTTTGCAGGCTGCATTCGAGTGCGAAAGACTGGTACTAGCATTGGATGATGAACCGAGAAACTATGAAGAAGTTAAATTATTGTCTATGTGGAGACAAGCTAGCAAGGAAGAAGTTGACTCGATCAACAAAAATCAAACATGGTTGCTAATAGGTAGGTCGAATGAAGCAAAGATAATCGGCCTTAAACGGATATTCAAGATTAATAAGAATGTTGATGGTACAATCAACAAATACAAAGCTCGTCTTGTTTCTAAGGGATATGTACAGGAATCAAGAGTTGATTTTGATGAAGTCTTCGCTCCAGTAGTTAGACTTGAGATAATAAGATTGTTGATTGCTCTATCAGCTTCCCATGGCTGGGAAACACATCACATGGATGTAAAAACGACATTTTTACACGGATAATTAAAAGAAGACGTATATGTCGAGCGACCTGAAGGCTTTGTAGTGAAAGAGAAGAACCCAAGGTGTACAAACTTTCAAAAGTATCGTACGGACTGAAACAAGTTCGTAGAGCTTTAAATACAAAGTTGAACCAGATCCTAAGAGCTATGAAATTCAAAATGTGCTCAAAGGAAACTGTCGTGTATCGCAAACAAGACGGAGAAAGCTTATTGATAATTGCGATAGACGTTGATTATTTGTTCAACACAGGAAACAATCTCAAAGGAAAGAAGGGTGTGACATCTAAGTTTGAGATGTCAAATTTCTGGAAACATACCGATTACTAAGGCATCGAGGTTCATCAAGGAGAAGATGGAATCAAAATAAAATAAGAAGCCGGACTAGAAGAGTATAACCCTACAAAAGTCCCTACTGATTTTGGTTTGAAGGTGTCCGAAGCAGAAGATGAAGAAGAGATAGATGCTACTGCATATCGAAGGAACGTGGGCTATTTAAGGTATCTCATTCATACCGACAAGATTTGGCATTTTTGGTAGGAGTAGTAGCCAATACTTGCAGAGCCCACACAAGTCTCATGGAGAAACAATGAAACATATACTTCAATATGTTAAAGGATCAATGGACTTCAGACTAAAGTATGGTCGTATTGGGCTCAAAAAATTAACGGGGTTCAGTGACAGTAGTCACAATATTTATCAAGATGATAGAAGAAGCACCACATGACATATCTTCTACTTTGTTTCATCGCCAATTATGTGGTGTTCGCAGAAGCAAAGTACAATGGCATTGTCTTCTTGTGAAGCTGAATTCATGATAGCTACAGAAGCTGCACGATAAGCCACAAAGCTCCAAGAAATTTTCAGCGAGATCACAGGCTCGAAGTCGGAAACAGTCACCATTAAGATCGTTAATAAGTCAACTATAGCATTGACCAATCATCATGTGTTCCATGGTAAGAGTAAGCACATTCATAAACGATATCATTTTATACGGGAATGTATAGAGAATGAAATTTTAGATGTGGAGTTTGTACCAAAAACCAAGCAAAGAACTGACATCTTAACGAAGGCTTTGGCGAAAATCAACTTTGAAGAATGAAAAGCTTGATTTGAATGCAAGACATGTCAAGAAAAAGCTTGAAGCTTAAGAGAGAGATTGTTGGATAAGCTTCAAGGATAATTACAAACTTACGATGTCCTAAATCAAGTTGGATTAGGAATAAGGAAAGTTTGTAATTCCTATTAGTTTTAGGAGTTATGTAATACTAAAGAAAATAGGAAATTCTAATGCTATCTAAAGAGCTTTATTGAGTTGTAGTAGAGCAAAGAGAGAATTCTCTCATTAGAACTTAAGGTTTTTTAAGAGAGATTTTCCTAAAGTAATAAAAAAAAGTTGTTCTTATTAAAACTTTTGTTTTATGAAATCACTAAATCAAAAGAAAGAAACAATCCACTCGGGTCCTCTGTTTTTTTGATAAAACGTAAACGGAGTATTCACGAGATAGGGAGAGAGACTTGGTTGTGTGTTCTATTCTCAAGTCTTGTTATCTTTACGTGAAAGATCATTAACTTGCGGAGCAAGTATCACTCACCGAAGAAGATAACTCAGAACCAGAGTTGTACGGTGAGGCTTTATACCTTTGAGCCTTTAATTCTCAAGAGAAGCCACAATCAAATTCAAGAAGGAGATGAGTGTAACATCCCTGAACAAGATTAGACTAAAGTCAACTTAGTTGGTCGTACAACAATCAATCAAGAACATGCACGACTAACCAAGTAACTCCTACCAAATGTCCCCATCAAAGTTGCTTCAACTAGAGACCCAAACATTTAACCCGAGGTTCCCAGAACACATCCGAGATCCCTAGATCAATATCAGAGTATGGATATCATAATGGACTCATGTCAAAGGTTTTGCAACCCAGGTATGAATCCACTAGTTGGTTCGTTCCGAACAAGGACTAGTATCATATGAAACTCACATACTTTCAACAACATAATATGTACATATATATATACATATATATATATATATATATAAGTTTTCAAATCATATCAAACACATATAGGCTCAGCCGATGTTTTAAACATACTACTTATTATACACATACTTTGTTTTGCAAAAAGATAGCGAGACTACACCAACAGTTATTGCTTCTTTACGACCCGCTTACTATCCACTAGAGTTATCTGCAAAACAAAGAGTCTAATGAGAAACTATTTTGCTTAGTGATTTCAATTACATTAAACCCCCCCCCCCCATTCCCACATGCAATGATGTCAAACAAATATTAACAATCCAAACATAACATGAATCGAATTACACCCATCCACTCCCCAAGAGTGGTTAGAACCCTATAAAGCGTCGAGGCTTGCCCCTAGTCATAGGTTATTTCATCCACCATAAACCATATTCCATAATCCATATCCAAATTCCATCTCACATCCCTTCTTTCACCCATTGACTATACACACAAAGTCTAAAAAGTTGGTGGTCCGGAGAAACACTTCCCACATCATCATGTAACCTACCAACACCGGTCGAGGGTAACTAGCTCTATCAACATACTCAATGGAACCTGTCGAGACTAATTTTGGTATGACCTCGACAAGTCATGACCTTTGGGTGGATACCAGTGACCGTCACGACACTTTACCCGAGTGTTGGACTCTCATGGATCTTTCCTGACCGGAAGTCTATTGTCAAAATGTGTTCCTCACCAAACAAACTTATCACAATCAAATCCAGGTTCCTCACCAAGCGAACCCGTCACAATCAAATATGGGTTCCTCACCGAGCAAACCCCAGAAAAACAGTTGTACCTTCCACACCGAGGTTCAAACCATACAACACCATTGTCGTGCATCGCATCATATTCATAACATATCACAATATGTTATATCCCCCGAGCTAAGGCAAACTCAATATTTCTCACAACCTCATGCATCACATAATCATCAAGTATCACATTATCCGTTTACCTATGTTCGTACCATTCATGTATCCTTTTCATGATTCAATTGTTCGACATACAACACACGTTCTCTTTTTTGCACGTCCTAATCGCACAAACAACTAACCCTAGCCGAGACTCACCTTGACACTTGATAGTATGTTCGGTCTTAAAGTGCCCTTATCTCGCAGTCAGTTTCCTTGAAGCTCTAACAAAATAATTTAGAAACATTAGAATTTCGATGTTCGAATCATCATAATTAAAAAAAACTACTTAGTCATCAACTAGAAATTTAAATTAAAACTAAAGAAGAAAAGCTAGGTTGAGAAGGCTTACTTTTGTTCGGTTGCTCCTAAGGCTCAAGTTTTGGAATGGGAAAGAATAAAGGGGTGGCGTGCTTTTTATAAGGGTCCCAAGGAGGTGAAAAATGGGCTAGGTTGTTCGCTGGAAAAGCATGAGGTGTCCCAGCCGCCCATTTCCACCAATCACAAGCCGGCCACAATTCTGTCCAATCCCGAGTGTATGTGCAGTTGCTAAGTGCGGCCCTAGTCCCACGACGACAAGTGTACACTTGCTTGGGAAGGGAAACAGGCTGACACACAAGAAACTCACCCTTGACCATACCATTTTGCATCTTGACAAGCACAACACGTCTGGGACGCTCGGTGCGCGCACAAATCATGGTCGAGAATTGTCCGGATTGTCGTGAACAGATTTCCTTGGCCAAAACCTTAGTTTTTTAACTAAAAATACTTATTATACTCTCTAAGTTTCTTCCTCAACTAAAAACATAGAAATAATTTCTCGACTAATTTTCATGTCCGAATAGGAGCTAAAGATCGATTCGCGAGCATTTTCAATCCACTAAATTTTCCAAGGATTATTCGTAAAACATCATTTTTTAAAAATCCAAACTTAAATTTTAGCATTTCTTACCAATCATAAGCAATTCAAAAATAACTCCGCTTCCTATTCCACATCATTCGACCAATCCCTTGACAATTCAAAATTTTTGATATTTTAAACCAGCGTTTTGATCTTTAAGCAAGGTTATTACAACGAGTGCCTGAATTGATGCTCACCACTCATACTTTCGTTAAATAGTTGTCATAACCATGGAGATCCACTAAACAATAGCTCTTATTCTTCTAAGAAAAGTTGGCTCATAACGCCGCTTCACCAAAGACGATGGCTATAGAAGACGTCAAATCTTACTTTTGCTAGAGCGTAAGAACACACCGAAAAAATTATGGAAAACCTACTTCAAGAATGTGTTGTAAATAAAGTCAAAATCGCAAGCACTCTCTAAGAGGATCACCAGTGACTCCCAGACACAAAAAAAAACATGAGATTGACGGACCAGTGGAGCAGTCACCTCAGTCCGAACCCCAAAATATTAAACCAATCAAAAAACTCTTTTCTGCAGCCAAGCCTTCACACTGCAAGTGTAAATTTGACTCGTAATTGTCTCGTTGACAATTCACGCGCCATCACATTTTGAGCCACTACACATATAGTCTGAAAATTAGGTGAACACTTGGTTAACTGAAAACAAAAACGTCAGCTTGGCTTAGTGCATTTTTCGAAGACGGGCATAAGCTATTATTTCATCCCTCTATATCTGCTTGAGAGTTGTCGGTTCAATAAAACAAGAGAGCTTCCCCTAATACTGCAAAAAATGGAGGTGAAAAACATGAGGGAGACAAAGATGTCAAGAAGAACGGTAACAAGAGCACAATAAAAAGGGGTCGTCTAGAGGCCGCTCATAGGAGACAGTTACCACCGTTCCTAAGAGGTACGAAGATCTTAAAGTATCAACTTAGGCTTAGAATGGTGATAGGAGATTGAGAGGAGACAAGCGTTTATATGTACAATAAACGGTGTGAGATACTATTTGAATGGTGATTTGTTAATGAATGAGGTACGCGTATAATATTTTTGTCAACATTTTAGAATATTTTTAGTGATCAAAAACAATATTATTTAATTAAAATATGATATTTTAATAAAATTAACTCATGTACTTTAATTCAAAATTTTATGAAATATAAAAATTGTATATATAATATGTATGTACACATATATACATACATAAATTTGGAACTACTTTTTATTGGTTGTTGTTAGACCTTACCATGCGGGCAACAAACTGCTGATCAAATTTTAAATATATTTTATTGTTTATCATTTATATATTATATCTTTTATATCTTAAAATGTAATGTGAATGGTGAAAAAAATTATGTCTCGTCGTCCCTAACCGCCCTTAACTTTCTTAACCTTAGAGAAAAGTAGGAGTATTAATTAAGGAAGAGATAAAATTTTCTTGAACTTTTGGAAAAATAATATGTCTTTTTGAGTTCTCTTACTTTTCTTCCTCTTTTACTTATTTTTATATTAGATGTTACATAATATATAAGTTTAATTGTTTATGTCTCAGATCAAAGATCAATGTTGTTACCAATTATAATTCAGGAACCTCCATCTCAAAATTAATTGCCAATGAATAGAGTACAAGTTGATGAACCTTTAAATACTATTTCGCAAACCATAAACTCTAGATGTAAGACATGTAACACACTCTCTCACACTCAAGATTAGATATATGAAGCTTAAGATAGTGAAACTAAATATCAACAAATGATGTTCTTGATCCAATAAAATTTGACGAATAGTATGTTTTGTAAGTCCGGAACTATGCATTGTCGTTTCTGCACTAGTGATGTTCTTAATCCTACAATGAAATTTAGGCTCTTGAAATGTCTGTACAAAGAGCTTGGTACAGAATTTTTCAATTGAAGGTTGATTATCTAAAGAAAAATGATAATGCTCTTTGAAGAATACTACAAGAAGTTTTCTATGACCACAATCTCTATAAGTATCTCTTTTTCTCATCATCTTTCCAATGAACGTGGTAGAAAGAGTTTTTATGATGCATGCTTTTAAATTTTGTATATCAAAACTTTTGAATATTTAATTAGTCATATAGTAGCGTGTAATTTTATGTAATGTAAGACTTATGTAGTTTGGATTATGTTTCAGATGTTGTGGAAGAGGGAAAAGCACTATTCATATGTATTTGGATGCACCAAAACTATAGATGAAAATTTCCATGACATGTATGTTTGCAGTATTGAAAAGATAACATAGTGAGCTTCTTCCTAAATATGTACAACATTTACTTTGTACAAACTCTTGATTATTTGGTTTCAGAGATGATGAATAAAGAAAATATCATTTATATTTTAGTATTTTTAGTAATAATTGCTATTATTTTTGGAAATTGACTAAACCAGAAGAAATTCTGCTGGTTAGAGGTAGTATGACAATTTTTCGAAAGTTGAAGAAATTTCCAGTTTGACTAAGCAATAAAAACCTCCGAGCCGGGATAAAAGAAAATCTACAAGATAAAAAAAATCTTTTAATATCCGAATATATGCATCCATCTTTTCTATTTCTAAGAAGATATGTCGGCCTTTTATTATAAATATGAAACTCATAACCTTAAGAAGAGTAGTTACAACTTTCGACTTCTTTTACCAAGAGATTGTAACTAGAACTAACGTTTCCATTGTTCTATTACGGAATCTTGATGAAGCGGAAGTATAGATAATGCGAGGGAAATACTGTATTCGAAGAAACCCATTAACTGAGCCTTCTTAAACCCGTTAAATTCTCAGAGAATGCCCATAAAAAGGATTAGAGTTTCTTTTGAAAGCTCTGTCTAGAAGTTTTAATATTCAAATCAAAAGTATCCTAGACAAGTAATCAGAAAGCTCTATTTAAAGAGTCGAAGCTCACATATTCTCAACTGAATAAAGAGACCTAAACCGATAAGGAAAACATTGACCTTATCAGAAAAAATAAATAAAATTTGAGAAAATACAAATTTAAAGAATGTCAAAATGATAAAGCAAATTTGATTTATTACAATTTATTTTTATAATTATACTATTATGTAAAATATTGTATTTAAAATGAATGTTTTTACTGTATAAAGATTTGATCAACATTTTTTTTATCATTCAAATAAATAGTTTGAACCGCTAAAACTGTTTGATCCGCAGTTATACCACCAATAGTGCTGAGCCTATGAAGAAGCAAAAGAAGCACCCGCTTCGAGCTCTTATCATAAACAAAAAATCAGTCAATATGTTATAAAAGTTTCAGTTAGTTTAGGCGGTAAGATGGTTATAGTATATGTATATTTAAAGTTATTGGTTCAACCAAAGTTACTACCAGGGGCTGATACATTCTGCACTAATACGGGGACACATGTACTCATAGAAAATTTTTTTAAAAAAATTTAGCATACAAAATACTAAAGTATCACTATGTATCTTTTATATTTTCAAGATTGACTCCTTGTTCCTATTATTTTTTATCAATTGTGCACCCACTTCATAAACCGTTTGAATTCAGTCTTAGCTGCTACATAATGTTGTTTTTGTCCTTTTGTAAAAAAATCTTTGAAACTCTAGTACCAAATTTACCTTGACTAAAACCATTTAAAATTTAGTTGCTTAGGTATTACTTAATGTACCACAAAATATGTATTATTGTTAATTATATATGAACAAAAAATAATTAATTTTGAATATATATATTTTATAAAAATATGTTATTTACTTTTTACTCCTACATAATTTTTGATTAGAAAATGTCTCTCTTACCCTTTTGTTCTTTTCTCTCTCACTCTTTTGTATTTTTGCTTCTACTTTCTATGTCTCTCTCCTCTGCCCTCTCCATTTCTCTTTCCAGCTTTTAATATTTCTTCCTCTTTTCTTTCCTGCTTTTAATTCTTCTTCCTCTTCTATCTTTCCATTTTTATTATCTTCTTTGATTCCCTTAAAAATTTTAAATGCAATAACAAATATTTTCGAGCATGATTCATTCTAATTATGTTTTTTGGTCTCGATTTTTTTAGGAAGATGAGTAGATCTAGTTTTTTAAAATTCGTTCTTAAGGCCATGTATGAATTTTTTTCTCCATCTCTTATGCCCCTCGTTTGTTTTTGTTTATTCTTTTCGAATATAAAATCTTCCAGTTTTCTGCTCTTGTTGATTAATTTTGATGGTGGTTTCTTTTACTTTATTAATGTTTAACAGGTTCTGGTAGTAGTGTTCCCGATCATCTGACATGGTGAGTCCGCGGGCTCGGGGAGAAGCGTTGGAGCACATAGGAGGGACGGACGGGGGTGTAACAATTCGGTGCCAGAGCTGAACCCAGATGAGTGTGGAGTTAGGGTCTCACACCATCGAGGGTGATGATCCTGGTGCGCAACGAGGGCGTTGAGCTCTATAAGTGGAGGTGATTGTGAGATCCGATTTATGGAGTCATAGTGGTATGTAAGAAAATTTTAAAAGAATTGATTTAACTACTTATGTCACCAAAGTGCACTTATCTTTTCAGTTATTTGTCCTGATAGAACTCAACAGTTAAGTGTGCTTATGCTGGAGGGCTACTAGGATAGATGATCTTCCGGAATGTGATTCACGGAATCGTGCGAGTGAGGACAAAACAAAGGAAAAGATCGTGCGGTGATTACATATATAGTAAACCATGACATTAAAACCTCTTCGAGATAGCGCTCCTGACCATCGAACAAAGTGAACACGCGACCTAAAAGAAGGCATCACGACACATAGGAGCGGCGGACGGAGGCGCTATAATACTCTTATTAAATGCTTTATCAGGTACTGACCAAACAAACAAAAAATGACAAAAAAATAAACAAGGCTTTTAAATCAACATTCGGAAGGCAGACCCAATGTTAGAGTCCAACAATGTTCCATATATTAATTTAGTTTGCTACGAAAAAGAAAGTTAAAAAAACGGATGAACATGTTAGTTCAAATGGTAACCGGTGAAAAGAATAAGTTGAAAGAGAGGAAAAATAGTGGGTTGAATAAAATGAGTAGAAAAATAATATTGAGAATTAAAATATGAACGAGAGAAATAGTCGCAGAGGAATGATAAATTGTAACTATTTAGAGTTATAAAGATGAATAGAGAAAAACAATATTAAATACATTAATTCTAAATTTTATAATTATGAAAATATATTTAGAAAAAATAAAAAAAACTAATAAATTCTAATTTATTCTAAAATGTTTATTATTGAAAATAAAAAGTGATTTTTATTATTTAAAGTTAATTCTAAAGTTGATAATGTTAGTAATATATAATTTAGATAGTTAAATATCCCTACATTTTATTGTAATTTGTAAAAGAATTTGTTGTATAACCTGCGTTATACATGAGATCATATTTTAATTAAAACAATTATGATAATAGAGCTTTGAAAATATTTTAAATATATAATCTTTTTTTAAGCAGGCATATATTAATATAATGTTAAATTAGTATGAACATAACCACTCCAATCTAAAATAAAAACATGAATTTAATCATTATAATGTTATTGCTTAAAAAAAATGTTATTGCTTAACATGAGTTTTATAGTTAAATATATATTTTGGGATTATATAATTAACTAAAATTTCTCTCATTTTTGAAATGATGCATATCTTAGGAGATATTATCTATATATTAGTCTTAATAAATTGTTTGTTATATTATTAATAAGATTTTTTTTATAATGACACTACTTGTAATTTCTTACAAGTTAAAGGTTATGTTTTAATATGTACTGCTCAATTAATAATATAGAAATGATTTTTTAAATAAAATACTACACTAGTTTCTCGATTCCTCTCTTTCTTTGAAAAGTAACAAAATTACATACAAAATAAAAAAATTCAGCTAAAAAGGTGATCACACAATTTTTTCTTTAAGTGTGTTTTATTTATAAATAGTATAATTTTAGAAAAAAAAATAAAAGAATAACTAATTACGCTTTTTCTCATTTATTGTGTCATCCATTTGTATCCTATATACTTTTAAAAAAAAGTTAAACGGCAAAAAAACAAATGAAAAGTTGCATGAGAGATCATTAGTGTAACTTCTATATTATTCATGGTTCCATTATGCCTTTTTAACTATTAAATTTATTTATTCTTTTCTTTTAACTATTAAATTTAATTTACAAGCAAATATAAATATTTTCATTTACATACAAAGTTTTGTAAGCATTAAATAAGACTTTAACTATTGAAATATTGGTCTAATAGTAAAAGTTTCATGAATTAAAAAGGAGATCGCAAATTTAAATTACGTGTAAAAGAGTTGTTTTCCAAAGGCTGGTATAAGATTATTAGACATTTTATACTATCAGTATTTTCTATTATCAAATTGATTACATGTTTTTTGGTCAGGATCAAATTGATTACTAGTCTACCATTTCGTCTCTTTAAAAATACAACTGAGCCTAGAAAAATATATGAAATTGGATCCAGAATTTCGTAATTATCAAAAAATTTGCACAGACCGTAAAAGAATTAATAAATAACATATAGCAGTGAACATATATTTATTTACATAGAGAAAGGATATATATAGTATACAAGTTGGTGATGATGGCGGCCAGCCTTTTTGAAATTGAAAACGATGTCTTATTAACATTCGCAGAAGAATCCACTAACGTTGTGATCAATGATGATGATGATATGATTTAATTTATAATATTATTGCTAACTCACAATTTCTTTTGAAAAGAAATCATTATCATTATCAATCTAATTTTATATTATTACCATGCAGAATATATTTATGCAGAAATTAATGGTCAAAGAAAAAATGACCAGACAGGTCAATCAGAAAAGACTTCATTTCTCAAAATAAATTTGATTGCGTTTAGACTAATGACAATATCAAATATACGCTTAGGAAATATTTACCATTTTCTCTACTGTTGACCAAAAAAATCTCTACTAAATCGACAATTTATGTTCCATTTGAAAAAAAAAATTCTAAACTTTTCTCTCTATCTTTAGTGTTCATCATCTTCTTCATTTCTTCAGATTCTAAATTAAGCTTTCTCGATTCTTCGACTCCGGTGTATCCGGAGTCGCTTTTTGTTTTTGTTCTCCCTCATCGGTTAATCCGATGATGTTGGGTGTTTAGTCGGAGCAAATATATTTTCGGTGATGAACCGGTTCTTCTTCGTCCCTATAAAGAGACGAGTTCTCTTCGGCTTGGACCGATTTTCTCTTCGACGGTAATCGATTTTGTTTAGAGGTTCTTCTATGGCTATTGATCCATACAAGATCAAATTTTCTACTTTTCAATTTTTGTTTTGCCAATCGCTGCCGTTGGTTTAATTTTATCCTCTGATTTTGGATCTCCGAGACGATCTCACCTTAGCTCGTAGGAAGTAATGTCCTACTTAAATCAATCGCCATCTAAGTTCAAGGCGGTTTAAGTCCTCTAATCAAAGTTACTGAGGATTATGGTAGGCTTTCCTTAGCGGTGTTGTTGTCAAGGTGCAACCGGATAAGGGTAGAGTTGGCGGCGAACAGAGAGACGAAAGAGGAGGATGACTGATGATGGAAGGTTTTAGGTGATGGGGAAGATGGTGAATAGTGGTGGGAAGGACTGATGCAACACAACTGGAGCTGGAAGCTGGAATGGAGTTCAGCTCAAGTGA
>OVAN01010385.1:0-15826 GCA_900406275.1 Anastatica hierochuntica | reverse complement strand
CCAAGCAGTTAACTTCTGCCCAAACCCTAATTTTTGTAGGACTGCCTCCAGAAAAGATCATTCGATCCTGTCATAGGCTTTACTCATGTCCGTCATAATAGCCATAAAATCATGTCGGCACTTTTGGTTAGTGCTTAAGCCATGAAACATTTCCTGTGCAATTAAAATATGATCCGTTATTAATCTTCCAGAGACAAAAGCCGACTGTGTCTCCGAAATAATGCGGGGAAGAATCTTCTTTAACCTCAGGCACAAAATTTTAGAAATAATTTTATAAGCCACATTACAAAGGCTAATAGGCCGAAGTTCGGACATCCTTTTAGGTTGACCCGTCTTAGGTATAAGAAAAATATTAGTCTCATTGAGCCGAGGATCAAAGGTTCCAGATCAGAAAAAGTCCCTAACCAGATTAACTAAATCTCCCTTAAGAACACCCCAATATCTCTGAAAAAACAAAGCGGTCATCCCATTAGGCCCAGGGGATTTCTCAGGATGCATTGCAAAAAGCGCTATCCTTACTTCTTTTTCCGTGACATCCCGAATTAAACCTTGATTCATGTTATCTGTAATGACTGAATCAACATTCGCAAGAACCTGTGTGAAATCGCCCGACCCGAGAGGCTTGAACAAATCATTAAAATAATCTACCGCTATGGCCTCCATTGCCTCCGGTTTTTCTTCCCAAGTTCCTCGTGAATCAAATAATCCTGAGATTCGATTCCTTGCGCGCCTCTGCTTTGTCGTGGCGTGGAAAAATTTTGTATTTTTGTCGCCCTCTTTCAACCATAAGTTTTTACTCTTTTGTTTTCAGAAAATCTCTTCCTCTTGATAGGCTTCGTGCAATTTCTTTTTAATATCCACAATAACATCTCGAGTTACCGAATCATTATTCTGCACTTCCTCCAATTTCCCTTTCAGTGCCTCAATCTTTTCCTTACCTGGTGGTACATTATTTTTTCTCCACCAGGAGATTGAATTCCGACAATTGTGTATTTTGTCCACAAAACCTAGGATCCTAAAGTTCCTAGTGCGTTACTAACCATACTCAATAGCCTCAGCCAAACCCTCTTTTCCTATCCATCTCTTATCGAAACGGAAGTTTTTATAGTATTTCTCCGCCTTGTAATTAGATTTTAGCAATATTGGTCGATGATCTGACCCTTTATAGTATAATGACTTTATCTTGATTTTACGTTACTAAAACCTTTTTTAGTATATTTGCATAATATCGTGTTTATTGAATTAATATAGAGATTATTATAAACTTTTTAAACTATAGCACGTAAATTATTTTTTCTTTGAAATTAAATTAAAAAGATTTTGAATAACCCTTTATAAAAACAATATAAACCTATTATAAAATATGTATAAGCATATTCGCTCGTATGCGTGGCAATGAAAGCGGAAACTATTAATTCAATACGTGCTAAGATGGATTCGTAAGCAATTTTGTCAGTAAATGTATTTTTGAGTCATCTCACAAATTAAGATGTTCAATTTAGATAAAAATTTAGTTTTCATATATTTTCATTCATTTTTTTAGTTAATGTGTGGTTTAAATATGTGCAACGACCAGAGAAATGACTAAAATTTATTGCATAACACAAGATCTTTTAGAATACTACGTCCAATAACTTCATCATCTACCATAATTTTCTCCTCAAATAAATAAAGAAATAAAATATGTATATATAAATATATATATTTATTTATGAAAGTTGTTTTCCACACTATAAGAAGTATATTTTTTTATGTCACTCTTTAATTTTCTTTAATATTTTAGGTTTTTGGATATTAGTTTCGTTCACGTGTTATTCTTGTGGATAGTCTAATTTATAGATGAATATATATTTTAAATTTTTTCCACTAAAGTTAAAAATCATATAATATGTATCATTTATGAAAATTACAAAAAGATCAAGTTTCAGTAAAATAAAATATTATAAATTTAAGAAAACTACGCGTATAACACGTGTCCATAAAATTGTAGAACTCCTCTGTAGACTTTTTGACTTCCGTTTTGTTCTTCTTATCGTCTCTAACGAGTTTAATGAATTTTTTCCAACAATAAATATCAAAATTTCTAGTTGTATGTCTTCTTATGTTACTCATTTGTGATAAGTAATCTTGCTAATTTGATCAATCTTTTTTTCGAAATCCTTTATGTCTATTGTTATATCTCTCGGTATTTGAGGTGTAGCAATCAATTTGTTGGGTGGAGAAAAATGCTAAAAGCTTTCACTGAGGGAACAATCTGCTGGGAGAGGAGAAGCTGCAAAAAAGGTGTTGCTTGGAGTGACTCGACTGAAAGAAGAAGATTCTCTTTACTCAAGCTGCCTATATATATTTCAGTTCCTCTAAGCACATTTTGTTCCAATCTTTTTTTTGAACTTGTAAGGAATAAATTATATATATATATATATATATATATAAATTTTGAATAAACATTTTCAAAAAGTATATAAACCTATTATAATATATGCATAAATATATATAAGTGTATTCACGGGTATTGGTCTAATAATATTAATAATGATGAATAGTCTATATGCAGCCTATGCGTTAAATTTGAATAATCTTCACAACTATTCTACGATGCATCTCTTTTCATAACGCATGAATCCACGATACACATTTACGCATGTACATCTGTATGACATCTTCGATGGACAAACTCTCCACGCAATACACGAAATACACGAAATCATAACGAACAACTTAGCTCTCCGACACTTTGGAAATTTCTGAATTTTTGAATAAAAAATCTACCAAAGTTATATTTTCTAAGATTGAACCAAGACGTAAAGTAAAATCCTTTTAACCCTTGACCACTAGATAAATGAACTTACATAGAAGATGTTAGTTTAGTAATTACATACAAAACTAAAATTATTTTAAGTAATTGCTCATAAAATAATCATTTGAAGCTATAACAATTTACAAAAAAAATGAAGCAAATTAGTATATCTTTTCCTTGGGAAAGATATAAAAATCATATACTTCAAAATTCCTATACTAATCACACTAAATTTTTTTTTGTAATATAAAAATTTTCTTGCGACAAAAATCTCGTACAAAATGTCAAAAGGTGTTTGAGCATAAACTAAAATATTTAAGAAGGCATAATCAATATAAACTTTATCATCTCACTTCAAACCGCAAGTATGGTTGATTATTTTACACAATAGTTTTACAGAAGTTTCTTAAACAATTCCAGATCTCTATAATCTTTAAAATTTTCATAAAATTTGCTAATAAGTATCCAACTAATCTTAAATCTTTGGTATAATATGATCCCATAAAACAAGATATAATTACCGCAACTTATGGACCACAAAAAATGAGAACTTAAATATTTTTTTAAAAACACTGGGTTATTGACATTTTAAATCCACATCTCATGATTATTTAGTTACATTATGGTTTTAAAATTTTCTCTCTCTCCTCTCTGTAAACTCTCATAGAAAGAAATATCGTTCCAGTTTTCGGTGCCGACAGTCTCCACTGACCGCCGATCGCCACCACCGTTTACTATTTCTGTCTCGTCATTCCTAGCCTTCAGTCCTTTTCCTCTTGCACCCTCGAGATATATTTCATCTCTGGATCCCACCTCGCTTGTTTCAGCCGATCTAGTGAGTGGTTGTGGATCGTCTTTGCCGCCTCTAAAGCAGGTGTGAGACAGTGAAAAAATAGCCGAAGGATCCTCGGTGGCTGTCGAATAGGCTGACATTTTTAGATCTGGGTGAGATCTAAGTTGTCGAGGTGTTGAGGAAGTCAGACGTGTCGCTGCCTCCACTAATCTCCTTTTACATGCCTTGTCACCGATGATAGTTCTTCATCGTCCTCCTAGGGTTTTCAGTGGAGCTTCTCTCCTCAAATCCTACACATGTGTTAAATGACTTCCACAAGGTAGCCGTTGCGAATCTTCTTTCGCCGACTCGCTGTTCTAAAATACAATATGTATGACCGTATATAGTGATATACCAATTTTGGACTATATATTTAAAGAAACATTTTGAACTATACAACGTATAAACGTTGTATATAAAGACGACTATATGACTAACTATACGACCGTATATACGATATTTGTGCAGTTTATCTAAAATATTTTTATTTTTAATATTCTAGTATTGTCGTTATATAAATTAGATTTTCTTAATATTTTGTGAAGAGATATTAACTTATTTTTATTTCCAATATTTTAATTATTTTATTATCATTACCTTCACTATTTTCTATTTTTCAATATAAAAATTATTGATTTGATTTAAATAAATTTATATCTTATATCTTACACATACTTAAAATAATTCGTTACCTAATTTAATATCGAAAAAATTATGGATAGAAATAAAAATTATAGATATTAATTTTTGCTATCTATATCTAATACAGTACACATATTTTTATGATAGTAATTTTAAAAGCAAAAAATAATATTAATTTACAAATGTGTATTTGTTTTGCTGAACTAATATCAGCATATTTATAATTATGAACCACTTATTTATTATATATATTTTAAAAAAATATTCACCGTATATATTACGCATAAGCGGCCAAGACGCTATCCCGGGGTTGACCATCCAGATAGCACATAGCGTATTTTAGAACATCGAAAACATACTACGGCGACGCGCTCTAATGGCTCTTGCCACCATCGTCATTGGCTCGCCTATTCTTCAAGGCTTTAACAGGGAGTCCTCTAGGTCATGCTCTGCCTCTTCGAAGAAAATGGCACCAGTTATTTGGGGTTGTTTATAGTCGTGTGAAGGGACACCCATATACTCTACTGTCTGGCAATGTCTTCTTCGGAAATGAGTCACATAGCATAGCGTTTTCGACTTCTGGAGTTGACGGGGTTTGGAGTGAGTTTCAACTGGTGATGGCTAGAGCATGGACTTGCCGCACCTCTTTTTCCTTTTATCCTTCTAAAGCTGTTGTCAAGATGATCTTTAGGTTATCTTCCAATCGTTAAACTCATATTGCTAATGTTTTGCTTGAAGCATCTCCAACGACATTAATACAAAAAGGCCAATCTAAAGCATCAATTGTTGTTGGCTTAGTCACTTATGTCTTAGCTTTAATCAATGTTCAATTTAGACTTGATTAAACCTAGTGTTGTGTCTTAGTGAAGAAGAATATGATTTTTTTGGGGACTATAACTAGAGTTTTTTTGTCAAAAGATTTTCTGAAATTAGATAAATAGTGTTTTATAATTTTATCTTTTTTTTTAAATCTTATATGCATACAAACAAAATCGATTATTAAACTGATCCTTCGCCAATAGATTATTAGTAGCAACACATAAGTACCAACTGTCACTCGGAGCATAACTTGCGGTCAAATCTTAAGATGCTCGATTCACAACCAGAAAAGCTCAGCTTCACCAAAGGTTGGGATGCTTGACGTCTTGTACCTACAACCAGAGCTCGGTTTTTGATGGCAACAATTAAGTCTGAAGGTGGTACGACTTACCTGCAAGAGAAGAAAAACAAAGCAAGCTCTTGCCGAGGAAAATCCATATCGCCGACACTAAGATGAGTTCATTGAACATGCGCCACCACACAAAGAGAAAATGTATAGTTAACCAGAAAAGACACTAACTCTGCAGAAATCTGGGGAGACACCAATGCGAAGCTGAGACTCCCTGACCATCTCACATAGGCCACCTTTTTTGTTGACAATGGGAGAGGAGAGAAGGAATGTACAGACTACAAACCAAAAATGTTTATGCCATGGCAGATACTTCAAGTTCTTGTGAGACCTTCATCAATATACATTGTCGTCATAAAGCTTCGAGATGACACACACCACCCAAAAACTATTGAATGTGCCTTATAATGCAGGATATCCAAATGTGACCAATCGAGATGAGATCTACCAGAGGCTTTAATCTCTAGACGGCGAGAGGGTAGAAAAATTCAAAGGAATGTCACCCCACTACGATCAGAGATCTGTGAGATTTAAAGAAATCAAACTCAGAAAATACTAGATATAGGTTAGAGGAACGCTGAGACACTCTCACGCGCCACCGCCATGATAAAATGAATATCGAAAAGAAAGAGATCTAAATCGAGATCTAGATTAGGAAAATTAATGACCCTTGATTCACTGACCTTAAACGCCAAATTCAAATATTCTAACAACAACACCAACTCGCTCTTCTTCTAAAGGACACCACCCTCCTTACCTCAAATTGGCTAGATTTGGAGAAAGGTGATGCGGAGCCCACAAGAATGAATATGTAGAATATGGATAAGGGAGAAGAGGATTCTGACTCCGACAGTAATAGACCACTGGAGCCGACGAGAGAAAACTCATAAGTAGCTTTGACGCAGAAAGAGTTTGAGAGGTTTTAGAGAGCTTTTGTTTGAATACAAATAGATTTCTTTAAAACCACAATATGTGAGACTATATATTTTGATTATCTATAGTGTTGCTATAAATGTAACATAATCATTGCTACCATTGTCCTTTGCCTCTTAGCCATTGGGGTTCGATTCTCTTCTCTCTTTTTGCGAGATAATAAAATATCTAATGGACTTAGAGCATGTTCAACCCTATAATCCAAATTTGGGTTTCTTAAAAATATTTTATTATTATTTTTTTCTGAAAAAAAATTAAAAAGAAAAATTAAAAAAGGAACCAATCGCGGGCCGCCACGTGTCGGTGGGACCCGCGATTGGTTCAAGATACCGTCTCTTATTTGGCATATGCAAGAGACGTATGTTGATTAATTAGTGGGGTCCACTCCTATATTTTATTAAAAAAAAAAGGTTAAAATACCTTGGTTGAACATGCTCTTATATTGTATACTGGAGGTGTTTCACCCTCATTCAATCTTATATTTTAATATATTTATTTTATCAGAAAAATATACCCGTTTCGTTCACAGTTCATAAATAATTATTTTATTACTTTACTAATTAAAAGTAATTAATTATAGATTAGAGTATCCATATAAGTTTTCTTAGCTAAACTCACAAACTGCCACATCAGTACCCTACAAAATTCATAAATTGCTTTCATGGTTGTATTTGGAAAATCCTATTATCTCCCCCTTTCACTGCTTTTTGAATCTCTTTAATACAAATTGATCTTTGAAGTTAGATCGATATGTGATCAGGTCAGTAAGAAGGTATGAGAAATTGAAGTCACTCAATATGTGTGAAATTTACTCTCTTTCGTATTGACGTGATTGTCGAGAGAGGAAATTTCATAGAAAGGCGTGAAGGCTTTTTCGAATAGGTGGATAACGAACCCACAACGTGAGAAGTTTCTGGCTTCGAAGAAACAACTTGAATGTATTGTTAAGAAGAAGCTCTTCACGGCAGTAGACTAGAGGGATCGTCACAAAATGGAGGAAAAGGCTGACAACTCTACGTTTGTTACCTAAAAAAAGTCATTGCAATTAGAGGGGTTATGGAGCAACGACTTAGAATAGGTAAATTTCATTGGGTGCTTAAAATTATTGTTTAAGGACATAGTCATGGCTATCGAGGAAAACGAAGAGATCTTAAGAGGTTTTGCAGAAAAGATGTTTTTCTTTATGCCATATGTGAATTGCGCGAAGAGAGCAACTCTATCAACATGTTGATCTTGAAGAAGTATATGGAGGTTAGAAAGTTAGCGAGATTGGCATTTGATTTTAACGAATTCTCCCGTATTGAAAATGCTCGCTAGTGGTGCATCTGAAAGTTCTGAACCCGAGAGAAGTAGAGCTAATCATCTTTGAATCTTTGTGTATCTACTGTGGTTTATCTTAATTCATATTGAACTAACAATAATTAGATTCAACAGTGTACTAAGTGTGAATAAGTTAGCTACTTCATTGTATTCACTAGTTGGTTTGCTTATGAAACTAATGATAGGTCAAAAATTCACAAGTTGCTTATAGAGTCGAAGTTGATGACAAGTAAATTAGATTTCTTATGTGCCTACTTGTAGAATGATGCAACATAATAGTTTAGTTAGACTCTCGGTGTTTATTCTACAAAAAAATTAAAAGCTTCGACGATCGTGGATGCAGGGTGAATGAACTGATATATTGCATTTTTATCACATTTTATGACGATTTTTACTTAGGGATTATGGTTTTTATTATGGAAATTTGTTGTTTTTGGAGTATCATTTTGTTTTTCTTTCAGGCTTCGAAGACGTTGGGTGCGTTTGAGGGAAATCAGAAGTTTCTACATGATTTTAGAGATTTATGATGAAGAACTGAATAAGGAATCAACACTTGAGAAAAAGATCGATTAATAAAAAATACAATCGTTCAATCAACAATTGCGGAGAACCTTCATCGACCGACCACATTTCTGATTGATCGATCGCCTACCGATTCCAAATAGGAAATTCCCTTTTTCTCTTAATTATTCCCTTTCGGGCACAAAAAAGAGAGAACCTTTTGTCATTAACTTAGGAGAAAAATTTAGGTTTCATTATTCTATTTTTTAAGTTCAAAAGGAGTTTTTTGAATTTTGTAATATAAGGGAGACATTTCCTCATCCGTACATCGATTTGGAGAATAATTTTGAACCCTCTTACTCTTGTTTTATCAATTACCATATGTTTTCCTTTGGTTCATCTTGTGATTGGTCTTTTTCTATTAGTAAGTAGTTCATTAACTGGGTCTAGGATTTCTGAAAAGAGAATTTCATGATTTGTTGATATTAGGTTGTTAGTGAGTTGTCTTGTAGATCTTCATCAATCATCATGTGTAATGTTGAAATTAGACTCGCGAGTCACAACCTAGTTTCTGATCTTAAGTTGTTTAACACATTAAAAGTATTTATTTAAATGCATGAGCAAGTGAGTTGATTGGCAAAGTGTTCTTAATCAATGGTAGTTGATGTTATTGTGCTTTGTGAACATATAAAACCTAAATTTAATGCATGTTTAGAATTTCAAATTCAATGGAAGTTAGTCTTTAAGATTCTATAACATAGGGAGTTAGCGCTACGGAAGTAGGTTGATTTTATATTAGTGATTTGAGTTCGAGATAGTTCTTAATACTTTTGCCTTATCAATTTATCCTAATCAACAATGAAATAGTTTTCGTGAGAATTCACTATGCCTATTATCTTCTTCTATTGTTGTAAAACTCGTATTCTTTGGTTTGCTTGTTTTCAATTACTTTTTAAACTTAAGGAGCTTGAAAACCAATTCATCTTATTTGCCTTAGCCCGTAATTTGGCTTAAGACCCTACGTATGATCTTTGGTCCTTGTCTATTCGATCTTGTATATACTACTGCGTACTTTAATGTGCACTTGTAGTTAGTCTATCAGGTCAAAACCTGAATTGGGTCATAGCGCATCTAAGGCCTTCTTTTTATTTTTTTTAATCTTTTCCTTTTCTTCTTTGTTTGTGTACTTGCAGGTGCATGAGCGAGAATCATATTAGGAGCCATAGACCAAGCAGTCCACTACCTTTCTAGCAGAAGCTTGATTGCCTAAAGAGACAAAAGAAGAAAGAGAAGTTACTTGAAGCTAATTTGGGTACTGAGTTTGAGATTGAGATGGGTGACAACATGGATAAGGATAATCTATGAATTCATAACAACCAGCTGCTTTAAGAGGTCCTTCACGGACAGGATCCACCTGTTGTGGGTGGAGCAAACGCTGGTGTTGGGCTTAACAACCAGCCACGAACTGCAGATGTGGGGCAACCATTTCTGCAACAACCTTTACCGAGGCTAACTCTAGCACACCATGACACTCCTGATGTATTCTATGTGGATCGAACTGGGATCCATCCACCTCTAATTGGGAAGAGAGACTTTGAGATCAAAACTAGTCTCATCAACTTGGTATAGCATAATCAGTTCCATGGGTTGCCAAGTGAAAACCCAATGCACCATCTGAAGAGGTTTGAAGCCATATGTAATACCATTCGGTATAATGAGGTGCCTGAAGATGCTTTGAGATGCAGTTTTTTTGTTTTTCTCTGATGGATGATTTCTAAACTACATGGATTTTAACATTAAAATGCATTATATACAACCTAAAAACTATCAAAACATTGATAAAATAAACTAAACAATGCATGAAAGTATACACACAGATCAATACTATAGGAAGATGATGCAGTTTTGGACCTCTTTGGCTGGATTTCGACAGTTGAAAAGATGTGGGTGTGTGGGTATTGATGTGGAGTGAGAAAGACAGGAAAATCGAATTCACCAGTTCTTTGAATAACGATAGCCGACGATCTAGTTTTTCAAAAATTTGCTCTTTTTGGTAGATTCGATTTCTCTTTCATCATTGTTGCAATCATTCCTTGTCCTTATCACACGTATAAGTGATTATTTAAAGTATTTTCGTAGATTCCGTGTTAAAAATACTTGTATTGAATAAAAGATTTCTGTTGACATTAGAGTTTTACAACGGCGAGGTTAAATACACAATCTTATTGTTTAACCTAACGTGAAGAAGAAGAAGATAACATTGATGGGCCTATCGGCCCAATACCCCCGCTCAAGGTGGAGTGTGAAGATTGCAAACACCCAGCTTGTCGAGAAAAGATTCAAATTCCTTGCATCCTAAAGCTTTGGTCATGATATCGACAAGTTGAGACTTGGTAGAAACATGCTTAGTTGCTATTTTGCCGCGTGCGATCTCGTCGCGAATAAAGTGGCGATTAACACCAACATGTTTAGTACAAGCATGAAATACCGGATTCGCAGCTAGCTTGATTGCCGATAGACTATCTGAGTGAACAACAACCAGAGCCGAGAAATCAACTCCAAACGATGAGAGTAAGTCGCGTAAGAAGATTTTTTCCTGAACCATATCGGCCATGGCATGATACTCCGCTTCAACAGATGATCGTGAAACTATATCTTGGCGTCGTGTTTTCTAGGACAGAGGAGAACCATCGAGTTGAATGAACCAACCAGTAAGAGATCGATGAGTCAAAGGACATGTGGCCCAATCCGAGTCACACCAAGCTGTAAGAACAAGAGGTGTATTGGAGCGAAGAAGAATACATTGGCCGGGACTGTTTTTAAGATACCAGATCACGCGAAGAACAGCTTCCCAATGCGCTAGCTTCGGTGCACTCATAAATTGAGAGAGTAAGTGGATAACATATGAGAGCTCAGAACGAGTGTTACCCAATTATATGATGCAACCTATCATACGACGATAAAGAGATGGATTTGGCATGAGCTCGCCATCATCAAGTTGGAGTTTGTGATGTTGCTCCAAAGGAAAAGAAGTAGGCTTGACTCCAAGAAGGCCGAATTCCGAAATTATATCGAGGCGTATTTCCGTTGACACAGGTAAATCCCAGCCGGACTACGTGCTATCTCAAGCCCCAAAAAATATCGTAGAACACCAAGATCTTTTATGTGAAAGCAAGTACTCATGTAGGCCTTGAATGCATCGATAATGTGCTGAGAATTACCTGAAACAATGAGATCATCAACGTATACTAAAACATTGAGTTGATATTTGCCATTGACTAAGGTGAAGAGTGAGAAGTCTGAGTCGTTTTGTAGGAAATCGTAGGCCTTAAGAGCCATCCCGAGCTTAGCGAACCAACATCTCGGGGCTTGCTTGAGTCCATATAACGATTTTCGCAAGCGACAAACTTTTGATGTATCACCGTTGCGAAAACCTGGTGGAAACTGCATATAGACCTCCTCATCCAAATCCCCATGTAAGAAGGCGTTATGAACATCCATTTGATCAACTAACCACTCATTAGCAACAACATGTTGAAGAAAAGCACGAATGGTTACCATTTTTGCAACCAGAGCAAAGGTTTCGTCGTAGTCAACCCCTTCGGTTTGATTATTTCCGAGAACCACTAATCTCGCCTTATGACGCTCCGGTGTGCCATCAGAATTGAACTTGAGTCGAAAAATCCATTTGCAACCAAGGGCTTTCTTCCCGGGAGGCAAACCTTCAACCGTCCACGTACCTTGATCCTCTAAAGAATCAATCTCATTGGTAACTGTGTTACGCCATTTTTATCTTGAATATCATCTTTGTAATGGATTGGCTCATCTGCGGACGTGATGGCCAGTAAAAAGACTTGATAAGGTTCCGAAAACCGATTAGAGGAGATGTAGTTTTCGAGTGGATATTTCGTAGAAGTCAGAGAAGGATCATCGAGGAGCATGGTTATTTCGTCTGCAAGTTTTGTAGGAGATCGTCGTTGGCGGAACCCGCGACCAAGTTCTTCAGGCTGCGGGTCCGTGATCTGATCAGAGGAAGAGATGTCGACTGGAGATGAGATCGACGAGGGAGAAGAGGATTCAGGTTGATTGTGTAAGTTTCTGGCGACGGAAAGTGACGGAGATGAGTTGTGTGCAGCAGAGGATGACAGAGACACGAGAACAGAGGTTTCAAGTCTCTGATTCAGAGGTGAGTCAGAGTCATTATGTGTCACACCCACAGTCTCATTATCGCATTTCACAGGTGATGGAGGCAGAGGAGAAGAAGGTCCAAGATCATCGACCATTAATGGCGATGGTGAAGAAAATGGAGAAGATGATGATGATGAAGTCGATGTGTTGGCGTAGGGAAAGACTGTTTCAGAAAATATGATATCTCGAGAGACAGAGACTCTTCCCGTTTCAATATCATACACTCTCCAGCCTTTTTGTCCATAAGGGTAACCGATGAAGATAGATGGATTACTCCAACTTGCGAATTTGTCTCCGTTATGTTTTTTTATTATGAACATAACAAAGACATCCAAAAACGCGTAAATGACTTAAGGATGGAGCTCGACCATAGAGCATATAAAATGGTGATTTTCCATGTAGCAGGGGAGTGGGAGTTTAGTTTATAAGGTAGCAAGCCATGAGGGCGCAATATCCCCAAAATTCCACGAGTAGATTGGCTTAGAAGCGAAGAGCATGAGCAACACTAAGAATATGTCTATGCTTACGCTCGACCCGACCGTTTTGTTGAGGCGTTCCCATGCAAGAAGTCTCGTGATGGATACCTTTATCACGAAAATAGGAGCTAAGACTTAAGAATTCAGAGCCGTTATCACTTCTAATGGTTTTGACGTGAGTGTCGAATTGTCTTTCTACAAACACGACGAAGTTTTTCAGTTCGGTTGGAGCGGATTGCTTAGTAGGTAAGAGATATATCCAAAGAGCTCTTGTGTAATCGTCAAGAATTGTAAGAAAATACCGAGAACCGCATATTGCAAGAGTTCGGTAAGGTCCCCAAAGATCACAATGGACTAGTTCAAAAGCCGTATTGTTTTATTGTCACTCAAAGGAAAAGAATCTCTTGTCTGGTTAGCACGGATACAGACATCACATGTTGTAGAATTTAAACTACTCGTACTAAAATCCGAAATTTGCAACAACTTCATGACTTTAGAAGAAGGATGCCCCAAGCGAAAATGTCATACATCCAATGAAATGCTCTCGGAAGTGTGAACTGTGGATGCGACATCTATTCCCTGAAAGAAATAAAGACCGTTGATCTGCTTACCCGCTCCAATCATCATCTGAGTGATACGGTCCTGAACAACACAAAGCTTATCAGATATCTGGAAGATCGAGCCATGATCTCTAGTTAACTGAGAAACTGATATGATATGACACTTTAACCCATCAACAAAATACACATTCCGCAAAGTGAGCGAAACGCCCATATACACACAACCTCACTGCGTAGTCGTAGAAAAACGACCATCAGGAAGTTTGATCAAAACCGTGGGCATGTCACAGATATCCGAAAGAAAATCCAACTTCCTGTCATATGATTGGAAGCACCGGAATCGATAATCCAAGATTCAATGAAACACATACCTGCAGTTCGATCATCAGAGGAAGGTTTTCGTTCATTGAGCATTGTCACGAGAACTTGCCAGTGTTGATCAGTCATCTTACCACGAGGCAAAGTGGGAAGAAGACCATTGTTGCTGCTTGCAACAATATCACGAGATGGTCCTGGTGATGATTTGGTCCGCGGTTTATCTCCTTGCCACCAATCGGGATATCCGATTTTACGAAAACAATTGTCCGTAAGGTGCCCTTTCTTTCCACACAACATGCAAGTGAAGTTGTTGTTCTGCTTATTACCACTTCCTTTTCCTTGTGTATACGTTTGAACGACAAAGCTCACAGCATTATCGCGCTCCTCATTCAAACGCCCAAGAGATTTTGAATCTTCGTCTTGTGTAAGCACGTTATATGCTTCTTCAAGTGAAGGAAGAGGTGTTCTTGACAACATATTCGATTTAACTGCTCCATACAGTGACTCGTCAAGTCCCATAAGAAACTGATGGAGTTTGTCCTCTTCACGTTCTCTCGCGATTTCTTCAGCTGTTTGTGCTCTCTGATAATCGCTAAGACTCGTCCAGAGTTTCATCAATCTCCCGTAATAAGCCTCAATAGCTGTTCCATGTTGTCAAAAATTCGCAAGTTCAGATTTCAATTTCTGAACTCTCTGCCCATTCTTCAAAGCGAACCGTTTCTTTATCTGTGTCCTAAGACTAAAGGCATCGTCACAACAAGCCAAAGTCGAACACAGTGCCTCGTCGATAGTCAATTTGATCCAAGAGATGACCAAGGCATTATTCACACACCAATCCTCAAAATATTCTGAGCCAGGCGGTGGTCTAGGAATAGAACCATCAGTGAATCTGAATTTCTTCTTTGCCATCAAAGCCAATCGAAGATTTCCGGACAATTCATCATAGTTAGAACCACGGAGAGAGGGACGAGATATAACTGATCCAGGATTGTCTCCTACAGTGAGATCATAGGGAGAGATAGTTCTTCGTGTTTCAACACGAGTTTTGATTGTAGACATAGCAGACTTCGAGCCAGATTCTTCTGTGATGTCTGCCATGTTTCAGAAATTTTCTTTTGGTGAGAGAGAAACCAAAAGATCGTAGATCAAAGAAGGAGAGAAAGGAAGAAAGAGTTTAGATCGCAAACCAAAACCTAGTTACAAGGTTTGTCTCTGATAACATGTTAAAATACTTGTATTGAATAAAGGGTTTATGTTGACTTTAGAGTTATACAACGACGAGGTTAAATACACAATCTTATTGTTTAACCTAACGTGAAGAAGAAGAAGATAACATTGATGGGCCTATCGGCCCAATAATCTGTGATGAATAATTATAGGAAATAGAACTGATGTCATATTTCATCACTAAATTTTTATTTTTATTTTTTTTTAATCTATTCACACAAATCATTTATGAAACTGATTTTTTATTGTGTCCGAGTTAATGTGGTTTTTTATTTTCTATTCTTTGTCATTTTTTAAAATATATATAAAGGCATAATTTTTCAATTTAGGTAGGGCATTTTAAATGGTGGACCGTCATTATTTTGTATCACCAAAGTACGTGAATATGGTTTTGAAATAGTCCCTTATACATTAATTGACAAGTGATTTTGCCACATGTCATCACTAGAATAACTTTCAACAAAAAAATATGACATGGCAATTTATGGAATTTTTATTGGTTTTGTATTTAAAAAAGTATTTTAAGATATTAATTTTTAATTTTAAATTTCACTCTAACAAATCTTTTCGAAATCTCGAGAGATGGTTAAGATAAGATATATACCTAATTAAATAGTTCAACTAAATTTTATTTATCTAATTAAGTATGATTGTGTGATGATTTTTTCATGATTATTAAGTAGATTTTAATATATGTATTTGAAAGAATAGCCAAAATTATTAACTAATCGATTGATAACACAATTTATAAAATAGTTATTTCGGATAAGTAATAATAAGTATATATATTTGTTTGTTTATTTGAATTTATACAATTTTCTTGATCATAAAATTACCAAGTACAAAAAAGAAAAATCGGTAAGT
>OVAN01010384.1:5574-15826 GCA_900406275.1 Anastatica hierochuntica | reverse complement strand
GCAATTTAAAAACTAGTTCAAAATATACCAAATAGATTTCAATCAAAGCATGCAATTTCAAGGCAATTTGCATCGATTTTAGTCATTGCCTTTTGCAATCTGATTATGTTTTGTAATCAGATCTACGTAATTAGAGTTTTAAAAGTATGTTCATATTTTAACCATAGTATATGATTTTATAATAAGGTTTTAGGATTTGGGAAAAAAAATTTGAACTTATCAAACATTCGATTTAAAACTATAGGATATATGTTTCGATTTTAAATTTCTTTACTCGATCCGATTATTAACATAACCAAATCTAAAACTTTGGTTTAATTATTATTTTAAACATGTAATTATCTTTAGATAAAGTTTGAATAAAATTTTGAGCATATGATATGGTTTAGGATTCGATTTTTAGGATATAATATGCGATCTGCATATATGCCTTTAAGATCGAGATTTTGGCTTGAAATTCTCTTAGGTTTTGATTATGAAAAACATGTTTTAACAATTTTTTAATTATATANGCATATCAAAGGGAAATATGCGATCAGACTTTAGGTTTTAGATTAAGATTTTGATCGAGCTTAACCTTTATTAAACTCGACCTATCTTACTGATTTTAATGAGGATAAATAATTCTTAAACATATAAACAGGTTTTAGAGGCATAGGTTTTGAAATTCATGTTTAAAACATGATTGGGGTTTAAGAAAGTGATCGCATATCACTAGGGTATATGCGGTCAGACTTTATGTTTGATTACAGGTTTTTTGATCGAGTTTTAATACATTAAACTCAACACAGCAGCTGGGATTATGGATGTTTAAAGGTTTCTTAAACATATAACAAAGTTTTAGAAGCATTTGTTTCGATTGCAATGTTTAAAAAAAAAACATATAAACATTCGGTTTTAAAGGATTGCACATGCGAACAGCTTTCAGGTTTTTTTTTAAAAAAGGATTGGATCGAGTTTAATTTCTTTAAACTCGACACAACAGCAAGTTTTAAAAGGNATTCAACGATTTTATGCATAACATATAGGGACTGTTTTCGATTTGCATAAACAGATTTTAAACAGGTTTTTCATGATGAAAACAGGTTGGGGATTATGTTTTCAGTTCAGATCAATTTACCTTATCCACCGAATGGGGTGAATGGATTGTTTAGATGAAGAACAAGAGCTGGAAACAACTAGTATCTCACGAACAACAATTGCAGGTCACGATCTATGGCTGCTGGTCAAGATCTAAGGCTGCTGGTCACGAGCACACAAGCTGGAGGCTTCGAACAGTTGCTGGAACACGAGCTGAGGGCAGAATCTCACACAAAACACGAGCTGGATGCAATACACGAGCTGGAGACTTCACGATCTAGATGTTTTTCACGTGAAAAGTAGTTTCACGATGGGAATTTTTTTTCTTTTAGGATTTTAGTTTTTTTTTTTGTGAGGTTTGAGAGATGCTCAGGGTTTTCACAGAGTTATCGTGCTGATAACATGTTGTGGAAAATTCAGGGTTTTGGATTATGAATCAAGGACCCTTTATATAGGGAATTACATAAGACATTAACCTAGATTTAATGGACCTAATAACAACATGGGCCAATGGTTATGGAAGCCACAAACCGGTCCATAACATCTCTAAATTTATATCTTCTCTAAAATCTTAATCCTAAGGAAACTAAATATTACTTATATATCTCCTAATAATATTCTCTCTTATCTTAGATAACTCTTAAAATAAAACTCCAAAATAGATTAGGACTTTAGTAGCTTGTTCTTCAAGTTTCAAGTTTAGTCCAATATTTTCCCCCTTAAACTTGAAGTCCATTTTCGTCACGTCATACACTCCAATGAGACCTCTCATCTCTCTGAACTTTGTCTTCCCAAGAGCTTTAGTCAGAATATCAGCTTTCTGTTAAGATCCAGGAACATGCTCAACCTCAATTTGTCCATTCTCGATGCATTCTCTAATGAAATGATACCTTCGATGGATGTGCTTACTACGTCCATGGAAAACTGGATTCTTTGTCAATGCTATAGCTGAGCGATTGTCAATTCTCAATAAGACCTTCTCGCCTTCTTTGCCCATGATCTTATTAAGTAAGTCTTGGAGCCAAATGGCTTGCTTAGAAGCTTCAGTAGCAGCCATGAACTCAGCTTCACATGAAGATAGTGCTAATGTATCTTGTTTTTGCGAGCACCATGAGATAGAATATATGACCACTTGTGCTCTTTCCGTTGTCTGGATCAATGTTGTGACTACTGTCACTATATTCTATCAACCTTTGTATTGTACTGCAAACCTTCAAACACTAACCTGAGACCAACAGTTCCTCACAAGTACCTAAGTACTTGTTTTAAAGCAACTTCATGTGGCTCTCTTGGACATTGCATATAGCGACTCAAAACTCTAACTACATATGATAGATCGGGTCGAGTATCCAATAAGTAATGGAGACGACCTATAGTCTTACGAAAACGTGTTGCATCTATTTCTTCCTCGGTCTCACACTTTGACAACATCAAACCCATCTCCATTGGAGTCAATGTCAAGTTACATGTTTCCCTACCCGTATCTTCCAGGATTCGTGTAGCATATCTCTGTTGAGTAACCATGATTCTTCCTCCATTCTGATCAACTTCCATTCTAAGGTAATAAGTCAGCTTTCCCAAATTACTCATCTCAAATTTCGAACTCATCTCTTCCTTAAAATTTTTGATGACTTTGATATTAGTTCCTGTCACGAAAAGATCATCAAAATACACGACTACAAGTAGAAGATTGTCATCGATCCTCTTCTTATATACTGAAGGCTTCTTGACACATTTTTCGAACCTTAGTTCAACAAGTATTTGATTCAGCTTATTGTTCCATGTCCTAGGCACTTGTCTCAATCCATACAACGCTTTGCTTAGCTTGTAGACTTTGCTTTCACTTCCTTTCACTTCAAAATCCTCTGGTTGTGAAACAAAAACAGTTTCCTTTAATTCTCCATGAAGAAAAGCTGTTTTTACATCAAGATGGTGCACTTCCCATCCATATGTGGCAGCAAGATTCAAGAGCAATCGAATTGTCTTAAGACTTGCTACTAGTGCAAAAACCTCTTCGAATTCTATCCCATACTTCTACATGTATCCCTTGGCAACAAGTCTAGCTTTGTGCTTGTTAATAGTTTCATATGAGTTTCTCTTTAACTTGACCACCCATTTAAGGCCAATGGGTTTCACACCGAGAGGAAGATTAACTAGGTTCCAACATTTATTCTTATTAATCGAAGCAATCTCATCCTCACAAGCAGCCACCCACTCTTTCGACTCGCTTGCCTCGTTGAAATCGAATGGCTCATTATATACACAGATCAATAATCTCTCACCTTCTTCTTCTGCAAGCAAGACATAATCTTCCAAATATTTAGGTTTCGAGACTTGCCTGCTTGATCTTCTTGGTGGTTCTGCTTAACTTTGTGTAATTTCCCTCTTGACATTATCGTTTCCAGCATCTTCTTCCTTCCTTGGAACAGAGTCTTTGTTCTACGCAAAAACAGAGCTCCTATCATCACCATTATCACCTTCTCGTATCGTAGATCGAAGGTGAGGTGAGCTTCTCTCTCGTGGCTCAGAGTTATCATGCGTACTGGATTCTCCTTGTGGATTAGATCCTTTGTGAGCAGAGTCAAGGACACCGTGAGCTGAAAGCTCGTCATCTTCTTCACTCTCCATATCCCCATTGTCACCACTTGTAGAACCTTCCAGCCCACGGTTCTTATAATCTCCAAGAGTAAGTTCAAAAACTTCTTCCCTTTCCGATCTCAATCCTTTATGATTCCACACCCAGCTCTTTGTTTCAACAAATATCACGTCTCGGCTCACGACAATCCTTCTTTCTTTCGGATCAAAGAGGCGGTAAGATTTTGATCCCGGTTTTGTGCCAAGGTGTACCAACATCCTTGAGCGATCATCAAGTTTTTTCAGAAGGCTTTTTCTATCTTTGAATAGCATATACACCCGAAAATTCTTATATGAGCGAGATTTGGTTTCTTTCCGCGAAAAATTTCGTATGGTGTTTTGTCCTTTAGTACTCTTGTGGCTATACGATTTATGAGATATGTAGAGTGACGTATCGCTTCTCCCTACAGATAGTTTGGCATATGTGTGTGTTTCAAAGTGCTTATAGCCATCTCCATAAGGGGTTTATTCCTTCTTTTAACCACACCATTTTGTTGTGGAGAATACGGAGCAGTAAGGTGTATTTTAGTTCCTGCCTCTTCACAGAATAAACTAAATTCATGTGACACAAACTCTACATCTCTGTAGGTTCGGAAGATCTGGATTTTCTTTTTAGTCTCTTGTTCTATCACCATCTTTAGTCTTTCAAACTTTCCGAATGCCTTACTTTTTTTATTTTAACAGTATGGTCCACATATATCTTGAGTGATCATCAATGATAACGAAAACATATTGGTTTCCTGCAGGAGAACTTGGTGTGATCAGGCCGCAGAGATCACCATGCAAGAGGTAAAGCAATTCTTCAGCTCGGAAGGGCGATTGTTGCGGGAAAACCTTCCTGGCTTGTTTTCCCAATAGGCACGATCCACAGACATTCTTGTCGATGTTAATGCTTGAGATGTCGTGCATAAGGCCCTTTTGTACCATCGACTTCATTGTTTCGTAGTTGACATGCCCTAACCTTACATGCCAACGGATTGACTCACTGTGAGTTGATAGATGGAGGCACGTTTCTGCTTTGACTAGACCCATTCTGACCTTGTAAAGTCGGTTCTTCGACCTAGTTGCTTTTACAAGCAACTTTCCCTTATGATCATGCATTGTTAATTGTTCTCCGCGCATCCTAATATCACAGCCTGATTCTTTAGCCTGTCCAAGACTAACTATATTGCTCTTTAAGTTCGAAATGAAATAGACATCGGTTAATATCCTGGCCTCTCCATTCATATCCGTGAAAGAGGTTGAGCCCTTTCCTTTGATGTCTATGCGCGAGTCATCTCCGAACCGTACTTTTCCTGTGATGGTCTCATGAAGTTTCGAAAAGTACCGCTTGTCTCCAGACATATGGTTATTAGCACCATTATCAAGGTACCATACATCTTCTCCTACATTAGTTTCATACTTCTCTGCCTCGATATGTTTCTCGTGAAGGTAGATTTCTTCATGAAGCATCAGCTCATCTGCTTCGTGCGTTTCACTCTTCTCATTTTCTACAGCTTCTTGCAGCTTAAGCAGGCGATATGGACAACTTAAAGCATAGTGACCCAATTTATCACATCGAAAACACGTTATTTTGGAAGGATCTATAGCCCCAAATCGTCCTCTGCCTCTTCCCCGAGAGTAAAATCGGCCACCTCTGCCTCTACCTCGATACTCTCCGTTATAATTGCGACTTGCTTTTCCTTCTTTGTTGACATACATAAGCTTATTGTTCTCTTCTTGCGGCTCATCATCATCATCAGCGACACGCTCCTCATAAGCTTTCATTTGACCTAGAATGTCTTCATAGCTTAGTGTATTTAGATCTAATACTTGTTCTAGTGAGACTACAATATGTATTTATCTTTTCCTTGGGAGACTTGTTAAGAATTTCTTTACAAGTTTCGGTTCTACAATGGTGACCCCTAAGGCTGCCGATTTTGATGCGATTTCAGCAAGTCTTCCTCCAAAAGAATCGATGTTCTTCGTCTCCTTCATTCTTATCTTTTCGAATTCTGACATTAGAGTTTGTAGCCTAGCCTCTCGGACTCTTTCAGCACCTACATGTCGTGTCTTGATAGCCTCCTAGATTTTATTTGTCATACCAAGCTCACCTACTTGTAACACAAGTGACTCCGGGATGGATTGGAATAGAAGGGCCATCGCTATATCATTCTTATCTCCATCGATGCTTTCATTGTCAATTACATCCCATGTTTTGTGTACTCTCAACGTCGCTTTCATCCTTATTGCCCAAACAACATAATTTGTTGAATTGAGCATTGGACATTGGATTGACGAAGGTCCTCCTCCGCCTCCATCCTTTTGTCCTGAAGTCGATGTCACGGGCACGACATCGCCTATGTCTTCTTGCTTTCTCTGTTCTGATATTTTCCTTATAGAAGAGATGGTTTGCTTTTAGTTATTGTTCTTTGTTGAGTTTTGGTGAAAACAAAACGAAAACAATAGCAGAGTGTTTGCCTTCTCTTATCTCGCAAAGGACTTGTTTAAAGCAGAGAACAAACAACGAGAAGTAGAAGATTTCTTCAAGTGCATCGTTTTGCTCTGATACCAAATATAGATCGAGTATGTTGTGTGTGTCTAGATCGACAAAGAAAAAGTAAAGAAATAACTCTTCTTATTAAGCTTTGAAAACTCTCTCAAAAACAAAGCTTTCAATCTCTCAAAACTCACACCAAAACACTAAATTTATATCTCCTCTAAAATCCTAATCCTAAAGAAATTAAATATTACTTAGATATCTCCTAATAATATTCTCTCTTATCTTAGATAACTTCTAAGATAAAACTCCAAAATAGATTAGGACTTTAGTAGCTTGTTCTTAAAGTCATCTTCAAGTTTAGTCCAACAGGAGTGACACCATAGACTTTGTTTCGTCACCTTCAGCGGCCATTGATGTTGCATTAGCTCCACAAACAGAGTCACTATCAATAATATGATAAAGCTTGTCGCCGTCTTTGTTTATTTTTCCGATGGCTGCTCAACCTCATATCACGATCTCAGGAACAGAACAAGTTGACTCAGAATCTGCATGGACCTTGTCTTCTGCAACTTTACCTGCTGCTTCACAAAAAACCCCGCGGAACAGAGAGTTGATTCTCGAGACCTCCCTGCTAGTGTTGTTACACCTTCTCCGCTGACAGAACAGTTGGATCGTTGTCATAGACCATGCAATCCACCAGCCAAGCTCCGTGATTTTGTTACTTATCACACAATTAACGTTGAAGACCCCCATCACGACTCGATCTCCACTCTCTAATTCGAAATCCACGTTGACGGCTCTAGGTAATTTTCTGTATCCCTTGACACATTATGTCTCTGATGAAACATTTTTAGCAGGTCATAAAGCGTTCCTCACCACTCTGCTGGCCACTGTTGAACCAAAGCATTTTAAAGATGCAGTTCAATATGAGATTTAGCAAAAAGCTAGAGAAAAATAAGTTAATGCATTAGAAGCTCAATACACATGGGATATTGTTGATCTTCCACCGAATAAGACTGAAATTGGAAGCCAATGGGTGTACAAAAACAAAGTATAATGCGGACGGTACAATGGAGCGGTACAAGGCTCCATTAGTGGTTCAAGGAAACAACCAGGTTGAAGGTGAAGATTACTCGGAAACATTTGTCCCTATTATTAAAATGACTACCATTCGAACTCTTCTTCGCCTAGTTACAACAAAGAACTGGAAAGTTTACCAAATGGATGTAAATAATGCATTCTTACATGGAAACCTAGAGGAGGAAGTCTATATGAAACTACGACCTAGGTTTCAGCATAATCATCCTAACAAGGTATGTCAGCTTCGAAAATCGTTGTATGGTCTCAAACAAGCTGTCAGGTGTTGGTTCAAGAAATTTTCTGATGCGCTTTTCCGTTTCGGTTTTGTTCAATCTTATGATGATTACTCACTCTTTGTCTATGAAAAGAATGGTATTGAATTGTGAGTGTTGGTCTATATGGATGATCTGATCATATGTGCAAACAATGGTTATATGTTGCAGAAGTTTAAAGAGTATTTGAGTCATTGCTTTTCTATGAAAGATTTAAGGAAGCTCAAATACTTTCTCGGAATCAAAGTGAGTCGTGGTTCTGAAGGTTTCTATTTGTCACAATACAAATATTCTCTTGATATTATCTCAAAAAGTGGAAACTCAGGCTGCAGACCAGCGTATACTCCTCTCCAACTGAATCATCAACTTGCGTTGGATGATGGTACTTTACTCATGAAGCCTACTCAATACCACATGCTCATTGGTCGGTTAATTTATTTGACACACACTCGGCCCGAATTGTGTTACTCGGTCCATGTTCTTTCGCAGTATAAGTAGGCTCCTTGCTAAGATCATTGGACTGCAGCTATACGAGTCGTTCGTTTTCTGATAGGCTCACCGGGGCAATGGATTCTTCTCAAGTCTGATTCCGATTTAAGTCTCACAGTATGTTGCAATTCAGATTGGGCCTCTTGCCCTCTCACAGGTGGTTCCCTTAATGCATTTGTTGTCATGTTAGGTGGTTTTCCCATTACCTGAATGACAAAGAAACAAGAAACGGTATCACATCCGTCTCCAGAAGCGGAATATCGAGCCATGGCGTTTGCACTCCGGGAAATAAAGTGGATAAGAAGCTTGCTACAAGGATTAGGTGTTGATCAATCGTCTCCAGTACTTCTTTTTGTGATAGCAAAGCAGCTATTCATATTGCTGCCAATCCGGTTTTCCACAAGCGTACTAAACATACACAGCGTGATTTTCATTCGGTTCGCGACGCGGTTCGCGACGGTATCATTTCAACTCATCGTGTTCACACCAACGAACAATTGGTGGACATTTTGTTGAAGTCACTTGAAAGAGGACATTTTGAAGAAATACTCTCCAAGTTAGGTGTTCAAAATCTCCACACTCGAACTTGACGGAGAGTACTGGGGACTAATATGAGTTTGGTTTATTTTGGGTTTATTTGATTCAACTAGATAATTCATTGGTTAAGGGTTTTAGATAAGTTTTGGGATTGTTAAGAGTCGATCATTACTCATGTATAAAGAGATCGTCGTTGATGATTAAAGAACTAAGTTGGATCAATATCTTTTCCTACAATAAATGTTGGCGCATTGTAAAAATGTGTAGAAGATGATATATAACTACTTAACTATACACGTATATACACAGAGTTGTAGATTAATTATAGGGATCAAAATAATAGTATTACAATGATTATGACTGGAGTAATCAAAGAGATTGTGATGGAGTGAATGAGAGATATTATTTTGTTTATACACTATATTGTAGATAGTATTGTCAAACGGGCTCGCCCGCACCCGTATGATCCACTCCGCTGCGGCTTTAGATTTCTTGCGAACCGTGACTGGCCAACCCGCTAGGCCCGTGGTTCCTAAATTGATATTCAGACCCGCAACACCTTAGTCCGACGGGTTAGCGGGTCTGCCCGCGGACAAATTCGGCTTCTATGATTTACTCAACCGTGGTCTCTTTGGCATGGTTTCACTAGCTTGGGAACATAAGAGTGGTTCATGTCTTGTCTTCTAACTTTAGTTATACTGCATATAATTATCAACATCATTGCAGATTGAACCAAAAGGAACTGAGCTCACTATGAATCTGAAAAGAACTGTAAACCCCGTTCCGAGGGAACCAGGGTTAACCAACCGGTACAGCAAAAACCACCAACTTGGACTTTAAACCGCCGCTTCTAACAGAAACCTGTCAAAACATACCTGAAAAAGACAAAGATGGGAGGGACAGGGAGAGAGGGGTGAGTGACAGGGGAATCACTCAGCGAGAGGGTGGATTGCTAGAACACGCAAGCCCGTAGACCCGACTTAGCAAATCAACACCGCCAAACTAGCCCTAGAAACATGCAGCAAACATGGCACCTAAAGCATCCAAAGAAAAACACAAAATTGGTCCTAGGTAGCTTCAGTGACTGTCGGCACCCCCCGAAGAGGCTTACACAGCATAGGCTAAGTGCCTATACACACCGCCCAGTACACGCTTTATCAATCTAAGGGCTACGGACACTGATGGACTTAATGCCCGCACCCTACGCACACACGACTCCGGGAATACAGGGATTCTTCATCTGTACCCCACGTCAAGTCTTCTCATACCAGTCGTTATACATTATAACTAAAACACACATTACAATCATCATGCGAAAAAATCAATTGTGACATCATCTATTAATCCTAGTTCAAATTTATCACGAAAGAAATCAATTCACACAAGACCCAATCAGACTCGATTCATAGAGACTCAATCATGTTCCCGGTGCTAGCGTAGCGAGGAAGAAAACTAAGCTGAAAGAAAGCGGGGGATTTACGCGGTAGCTCCTCACCTTAGTCACATGGTAGATACACCTCTGAAATGTCTGACTGATGATCCTCCTTATGAGCTTAACCCCACGGAGATCATGCGTCAACCTTCTTAATCCACGCTGATCTTTCTTCTAGAAAAAGAACCTGGAATAGGAACCCGAATTAGACTTTAAACGAGAACCTACTAAAAATGGAAACTTACC
>OVAN01010383.1:0-15827 GCA_900406275.1 Anastatica hierochuntica | reverse complement strand
AAAATTGTTTTTGATTAAATATTTTATAATACGATTATACATTATATGTTACTATCGACTTTATGACAGTTTCTCTATTATTTTTATTTACTAATTCAATATGGAAAGTTATTTAGATCAATTAATGTAAAGTCAATATCATATGTATATAGAAAGTTAATCAATTTTCAATATATTGTCATTTAGCCATAAATGAAAAGATAGTTTTTAATTTAATTAGTCAAATTATATGGAAAGTTAATATATTTTGTAATTTCTGATAATTCATAACTCCAATAAATGTATATTAAAGTAGATAAATCTATTATTTTATTGATGATTGAAATAACATTAAATTTGTTTTATATTTGTGAATATTTAAATTACAATAAAGATAAAGCTAAAGAGTTTAAAAATAATTTTTAATATGTAAATTTCAGAAAATAGAAAACCTAAAAGTGTAATTATAATGTTCTTAATATCTCGTCCCAAAAAATTAAGAAAAATTTTATGTAATTATCATATTTATAATTTATATTATTAATTTGGTCACCATTACTTTTGATTTATATTATGACAAAAATACAAAAAAAACTTATAACATATATATTTTATTGAATAATAATGTGCATATTTTTAAAGCATATTTTAAATTTATACTTTTGTTGCTACTCTTAAATTATAATATTATAGTAACACATAATATATTATATATGTTATAAGTTTTTTTAACATTATAATTTAAAAAGTATAATGTTATAACTATATTATTATAACATGTAATATATATTATAACTATTATGATTAAATTTTTTAAACACGAAATATTATTATAATAATAATTATTATTATTATAAAAATACAAAACTATTTTAAATATTTACGACCTAAAAAACCAAATTTAGGCGGTTTTTCGAGATGCAATCGGCTAGGATTGCTATATTTAATCATATATATATATTAGAATAATATAGTTACATTTCGTGATTTCAATTCACCATGCAATCAGTTAGGACTAAGTTTTATAAGTATTTATGTTATTAGTATTATAACTATATTATTATAACTATATTTCTCTTCATTTCGGCTAGGACCAAATTTTATCAAAACAACATCTATTGGAACTTTTTTTTGATTTAATTTTTTCAAACTTTTATAAATTTTATAAAATTCGGAGAAATTGTTTTATAATAATTTTAAAGTTTAGAAAAATTGTTTTTTTTTTGAATTTTAACTTTTATAATCCTTTTAAAATTCAGAGAAATTGTTTTTTTTTTTAATTTTAATTTTTATAATCCTTTTAAAATGAAGAGAAATTGTTTTGATATGAGTTGAATAATTTCATGTTTGGCAATTAAGTTAAGAATTTTAGATTTGAGAAGGATGTTTGGCAAGTTATTTAAAATAGTTCATGGTTATTTGTTTATTTTAGAGGTGAATTAAATAAATCAAAATTAAATTAAAAATCAAAATCTTTCGACCAATCAAATTATAAGATTAATGTTGGAAGCTCCTATATGAATGACACCTAAGCAATTTTCACTTAAGTGTACGTTGATTTAATATATAGGAGGATTGTTTTTTTTGAATTTTAACTTTTATAATTCTTTTAAAATTCAGAGAAATTTTTTTGAATTACTTTTTTCTTAACTTTTATAAATTTATAAATTTCAGAGAAGTGTTTTTTTGAATTCCAATAAAATAATGACTATTTTCGTTTAGTAATTGCATATTTATGAGTAAATGTATAATTATGATAAAATCGAAATTGATATGAATTGAATAATTTAATTTTTGGCAATTAGGTTAAGAATTTTAGATTTTAGAATGATATTTGGCAAGTTATTTAAAATAGTTCATGGTTATTTGTTTATTTTAGAGGTGAATTAAATAAATCAAAATTAAATTAAAAATCAAAATCTTTCAACCAATCAAATTATAAGATTAATGTTGGAAGCTCTTATATGAATGACACCTAAAATTTTTTCACTTAAGTGTACTTTGATTTAATATATAGGAGGATAATTTCCTATTCCATAACTCGGTAGAATCTAGGTTACTTCTTCACTAAGTCTCTTTCAAGCTTATCCAACAATCTCCCCTTGAAGCTTGATATCATTTTCCAAAAGATTCTGAACTCCAAGTAAATCTCTCATTTCTTTGAACTTGATTCTTCCCAAAGGTTTAGTCAAGATGTCTGCCTTTTTCTCATTGCCAGGGATATGTTCAACTTCAATTAGCCCTTTCTCAACACATTCCCTTATAAAGTGAAAACGTGTATGAATGTGTTTGCTTCTTCCGTGGAACACTGAATTCTTTGTTAGCGCAATGACAGACTTATTGTCTAAACGTATAATGGTCTTCTCGCCTTTACTTCTTATGATCTCTGCGACCAGATCTTGAAGCCATATGGCTTGCCTTGCTGCCTCCGTTCCTGCCATAAACTCAGCTTCGCAGGATAATAATGCAACAGTCTCTTGTTTTTGAGAGCACCATGTAATAGGGCTTTCTCCAAGATAGAAGACATGTCCAGTTGTACTTCTACCATCGTCTGGGTCAACGTTGTGACTGCTGTCACTATATCCGATTAAGTTTGTACCTCTCACTGCCGACCTCTTGAACACAAGACCAAAGGAAGTAGTTCCTTCCAAATATCTCAAGCATTGCTTTAATGCCATTCCATGCGACTCCTTAGGCATTTTCATGTACCTGCTTAAAACACTAACAAAAAATGACAAATCTGGTCTAGTGTGAAGTAAATACCGTAGACATCCAATGATTTTCCTGTAGTTAGTAGCACCGATGTCATTCTCCTTCTTTGCTTTCAATAGTTTAAGATCTGATTCCATTGGAGTTTGCGTAACATTACAATCTAGCATTCCGGCGTCCTCAAGTATTCGCATGGCGTAACGGTTTTGGCTAAGTGTTACAACCCCTCCGACTTGTTTTACTTCAATACCAAGATAGTAAGTCAAACGCCCAAGATCACTTATTTCAAAAGTAGAAGACATTTCTCTTTTGAACTCATCTATGATTTTCATACTTGTTCCTGTAACAAATAGATCATTAACATAAACCGCAACAATGAGGAGACTTTCCCCTACTTCCTTCCTGAAAACCGAAGGCTCTTTTAAACATTTTCCAAACTGAAATCCTTTTAAAGTTTGATTCAATTTCTCACTCCAAGCTCTAGGTGCTTGTCTCAAACCATACAAGGTTTTATTAAGTTTGTACACCTTGTCTTTCTCTCCTGGAATTTCGAAACCTTCTGGTTGAGACACATAGACTGTTTCCTTTAATTCTCCGTGGAGAAAAGTCGTCTTTACGTCAATATGATGTATCTCCCAGCCATTGGAAGCTGCAAGATTAATAAGTAAGCGTATAGTTTCTATTCTGGCCACTAGAGCAAATACTTCATGAAAGTCTACTCCAAACTTCTGCACATAACCCTTTGCAACTAGTCGAGCTTTGTGTTTGCTTATGGTACCATCCGAATTTTCCTTTAATTTGAGGACCCATTTTAAATAATTGGTTTAACTCCATCCGGTAAGTCAACGAGAGCCCATGAATTTAATTTCGTAATAGATGCTATCTCATCATCACTCGCTGCCAGCCATTGTTTTGACATCTTGGCTTCTTCAAAACTTTTGGGTTCTTCGTTCATGCAGAAGTAACTCGATTTCTTCTTTTACAAGTAACAAATAATCATTGAGATATTTTGGTTTGGTACTCTGTCTTGATGATCTCCTCACCACGGGTTGAACCACGGTTTGAGTTTCTGAAGAAAGCTCTCCTTCACTGTCGTTATTGCTCATGTCTTCTTCATTATCGGGTTCATTCATATCACTACTATGTGTTTCGCCATTAAAACCAGAGCCTGCTTGCTCTGTTTCTCGTATCGTCAAGGGAGAAGAAGACGATCCCTCACTCTGATCATCGACAGCTTCTGTTTGATCTATTTCGTGATTCTCGTAGATTCCAAACACGATTTTAAATCCTTTTCATCGTTTTGTTTCAGAGAAGAATTGGAATTCCAGCTCCATCTCTGCTTACTATGATCTTGCGTGTCTTTGGATTAAACATTCTGTAAGCTTTCGATCCAGGCTCGGTTCCAAGATAAACCATCATCTGTGATCTATCATCAAGTTTCTTTAGGTGGTTTCGGTTTTCGCATAACCAATACATCCAAAAATCCGGAGATGATTCACATTCGGTTTCTTAGAGAAGAACATCTCGTATGGTGTTCGATCCTTCAAGGCTCTAGTGGCTATGCGGTTTAGGACATAAGTCGAATGTCTAACAGCTTCACCCCACAAGTAGTTTGGCACACACATATGCTTCATAATGCTTCTAGTCATCTCCAACAATGTTCTATTGCGTCTCTCAACTACGCCATTTTGTTGAGAAGTATAAGGAGTCTTAACGTATCTTTTGATTCCCATTTTTTTGCAAAATGAGTTGAACTCACTAGATACAAATTCTCCTCCTCTATCGCATTCTGAATGTTCGAATGAAGCAACCAGATTCTCGTTCGGCTAGCCCTTTAAAGATCTTAAACTTCTCAAATGCTTCACTTTTCTCTTTCAATAAGATGGACCACATGTATCTTGTATGATCATCAATGAGAATGAATATGTATATGTTTCCTCCAACTGTGCTTGGTGTGATTGGTCCGCATAAGTCTCCGTGAACAAGTTCAAGTTTTAGTGTTGCACGATATTGTGTAGACTGAGGAAACACTCGACGGGCTTGCTTTCCCTTTAGACACGGACCACATATACCATTACCAATGGAGAAGTCTTTAACTCCAATTAGCAATTCTCTTTGAACCATGGCCTTTATTGTCTCCATATTCACGTGCCCAAACCGGGCGTGCCATGTGTTGATCTTGCTGGTTGTTGTTGTGGTGAGACATACGACGTCTCTTCAGTCCATGCGGACTTTGTAGAGCCGATTTCATGCTCTAGTTGCTTTAGCAATAAGATTCTTGTCTCTATCATGCATTGTCAAGAAGTCTTCTTTCATCATTATCTCACACCCAGCTTCTGTAGTCTATCCAAGGCTAATGATATTGATCTTTAAATCTGGGATATAGTAGACATCTGTCATAGTTCTGAATTCACCATTTTTATCCATGAATTCGACCACTCCTTTGCCTTTTATGTCTATTCTAGAGTCATCGCCAAATCTTACCTTTCCTGTAATGGGTTTGTCAAGACTTGAGAAATATCTAAGATCACCACTCATGTGATTAAATGCTCCATTATCAAGGTACCAAAGATTGTCAACACCTTTATGTTCTTCATATTTTCATGGAACCACCTTTTCTTTGTTCAGAAATACAACCTCGTATATCATAAGTTCTTCAGCTTCTAGTGTCTCATCGTTCAAAACCTCTTGAGTTTCTTGTAATTTCAGCAAACGATCCGGACAATCAGAGGCATAGTGTCCTAGTTTACCGCATCGATAACACATAATCTTTGAAGCATCTCTTGCTCCATAAGACCTTCTGCGACCTCTTCCATCACGAAAGAAACCTTGCCCTCGGCCATGGGTTTTGTTTTCAACATTGTACCCATGGTTTTGTGATGAGTTGAGGTTTGGAGTCCCCGCATACAACATCTTGTTCTGCTCTTCATTCCCGGTATCATCGTCTTCTGAGATTCTTTCTTCATAAGCCTTTAGGCGCCCTACAATACCTTCAAACTGTGTGGTTTTTAAATCCAGAACTTGTTATAGAGCAGCAACAATATGAATGAATTTCTTTCGTGGCAGACTTTTAAGAAACTTATTGACGAGCTTTGGCTCGTCTATCTCTTCCCCAAGTGCTGCAGCTTTCGATGAAAGTTCTAACAATCTTCCCACAAAAGTATCAACCGTATCGGTCTCTTTCATCTTGAGCCTATCAAAATCGGCCATTAAGGTCTGTAGTCTGGCCTCTTTTACACGTTCTGCTGCAACGTGTCGTGCCTTAATAGCTTCCCAAACTTGCTTGGCCGTGCTCAGCTCTCCAACTTGGAGCACTAAAGCCTCGGGGATGGATTCAAATAGTAGAGCCATAACAACATCATTCTTCTCACTATCTTCAACACCATATTCAATGACGTCCCACACCTTATGGACTCTTAACACAACTTTCATACGCATTGCCCACATCGTATGCTTTGTTGCGTTAAGAATCAATACTTTCACTGTGGATGGAGCTCCTCCATCTGTTGATCGACTCACGGCTTGTATCACACCGACCGGTGTGATTTCGGATATGATGCCAAGTCACCTGTGTTTAAAGAAACAAAACAGAGCGAAGAAAACAAAACCTGTTTTATTTTGACCTTGTTCGTCTCTTTCCTTTAAATCCTTTTAGGTTTTGTTCTTTGAGAAAAACGAAACCTTCAGATGAAAAATGTTTGATGAAGACGAAGAGAGAAGCTTTGAAAGAATAGACAAAACAGATTTTAGACACAGAGAATCGATATCACAAGCCCTTTAGAAGGCTCTGATACCAATTATTGTTTTTAGAACACACGATCAACTCAAGATAATCGAACACAAGAGATGATCTTAGACCACAAAATCAAACAAGAATAACTCTCTTATTTGAAATCTTAAACTCAAAACCGTTACAACTTATTAAGCCATAACTCGGCACCTTTTATACGGTTTATTAAATTCTAGTTCTATTAGGAAACTACTAAACTTTATCTAGATAACTACTCAACTAATATCTAGATAACTACTAAACCAATATAATAATTTTCTATTCCATAACTCAGTAGAATCTAGGTTACTTCTTCACTAAGTCTCCTGCAAGCTTATCCTTTCTTCACATCGACTTCAAAGCAATAGGGAAAACTCGTGCGTAAACTGATTGGATTGAAATTTGGAGGAGTGCTTCAAGGTACTATAGTCTTAAGAATTAACTGTGGAGATCATATTACAATGGTTAATTATTGATTTTTTTAATGTGTTTTACGAGGCTATTCAACACAAATGTAACTTGTGACCAACTTGACGGATCGTGATGTTTGGATAGACAAATGGTATCCAATCAGAATTAGCTACGGCTAAAGGACATCTAGAAATACATTATGGACAGTGAGATCGAAAAGTTAACGGTTAGTTCTCGGATTATTCATCCGTTTTCATTAGGAGATGGAGACCGGATGCAACTTATTGAATACTTGAGAGACAAGAAGTAAGGGGAAAGCATCACTCGAACTTAATCCAAATAGCATCGATGGAAGACTAAGGGAGCGTCAAAGGAGCCAAAGTGGGTTTTAGAACCTGAAAGATCTCTTTGTCACAAGTCAAATGTCTAAGTTTTGTTGAGTTAATTCTCATAAGTTGGTTTGTCAACTGAGTGAGTTAATGCTCTGTTTGTAGTATATGTTCTTCTACAAAGAGCCAATTCGAAAGCTCAAGTCATATGTAACTTGTAAGCTCCTTTATAAAAAAACACTATGCTGTTTTAGTCTTTTTGAATGTGTGCATTGCCTTAAATTACTCGGAACGTTAAACTCAAAACACTTGCGTGGAATATAAAACTTCCATAGCAGTAGGTAAACGCCAAACCAACAACTAAAAATAACCCCAAAACTTTAAAAAGCATTTGGTTATATTCATCAAAAATCTGAATTCATAGCATGCAACTTTATTACAGCATAGACTAATTGATATAGAGGTAGAGGCAACACGTTCATCAATCTTTTTTCTCTTTGTAAAATATCAGAGTTTGCGTAACCCTCTTGCAATGTCTGTGTGTGATTATTAACAGTTAATTACGGTGTTATTAAATTCTTTAATCTTTTCTTTTTATAAGGGAACTCGGGTACATGATACGGTTCAGGGAGCAAGTTTTCACAAATATTAGTCAAAATTGATTGAAGATCAATATACAATTTTAAGGTCGTCGAGTACCCAAATGATTACAAGACAAATCGTCTACCTATTAAGATCCTTTTCTATCGGAAAATTGAGGTCTTCGACGTAAGTTCCTCAGCTTTATTACGATGATATCTATCCTCTCTCGTAAGACATGGGCGCTTTGTTTGGTAATTCTTTTTGAACTCGATTTAGCAACAGCCGAGATATAATTGTTGTTGTAATGAGAATTTGTTAATTAACCTGTCATTAGTTTTATGTAAAACTAGGGCTAATGAACGTTTGAATTGAGTTTTCGAAACTAAACATTGTCCATAAGGTACAGGGACCAACACCTAGTTACATAAGTAAACCATAATTATTTATTAGTTACATACGGTCCCATTAGACTCTCAAACATATCCTTGGAATGTTCGTTATTGTAATAAAGTAAAATTAGAGTTTAACCCGTGTAAATGCACTGGTTTTTTAATTATATATATTATTGATTTAGATTTTTTGAGTATTAGATTTAAAATTTTTCGGCTATTTCGAATTTCATATTCGGGTTCAGGTTCAAATTTTTTAGATTTTTAAGTTATATCGAATTCCAAATTCGAGTTTAGATTAAGATTTTCAAAATTTCTGGTTTCCTCAGATAGTCGTCTGGTTTCAACTTGGATAATACCTGATACACGAAATACCGTGAAACAAAATTTGTTTGAGTAATTTTTTAAAAAAGTATGAGATAACTAAACTTAAATTTATATAATTTATATAAATTATTTTTATAAATTTTTATAGAATCTTTAAATTTTATCATTTCATGTTTTTTTTTTAGAAATTTGTAACAATTTTATTTAGAAAATAATAATATTGTTTAAAAAAATTATAGATCTAACTATATAAAAAGAGATAATAGATGCATTTGAAGATAGCCACATAAGATTTTTGAAACTTCCTCTCATGTTGACACATCAGCAATACCCAATTAATATTTCTTCTCTCAACACTTAATCCCTCTTACACTCTAAACACCACCAATTCCCATCTCTCCCCTCTTCAATAGAATCGATCTGGATTCCCCCATTTAATTTGTAGTGTCATGGGCCAGCTCTTTTATAATGGGGGACCCTCAACCTTTCGCATTCTTTATTCATCATTCATCTCCCTATTCTCTCATCTCTCGTCCCTCCAACTTACCGAAACATGGAAATTGGCTAATCAAAGACATATCGTCGTCCAAAGGTTTAACCGGAAGTCTTAACGTTTTTCTTTTCAATCTGGATTTGAATTCATGTATTGAGTCACTGGCCTTTTTGGGTTTTTACATAATAGGAAGAATTAAAGTCGTGGGTCAGTTAAAGAATTATAGGATGGTAAATCTGCTTGGATTTTGCAATCAAGGTAAAGCAAGACTTCATATTGCTAAGTTTATGGCTAACGAATCTTTGCCCAACCATCTTCTCCACTGTAAGTTCTCTACATACACGATCGCGTCAAATCTCCACTTTCTACTTTTGCTTCTATTGAACTATATTTTTTAGGAGAGTCACAACCAACGAAGTGGGCTATGCGATTACGAGTAGCCTTACATATTGCTCAAACTTTTAAATATTTTAGAAGTAACGGACGTGCACCCTACCACGACTTGAATGCTTATAGAGTTCTCTTTGATGATATAAGTTAAGCAAACATGTTCTTCTTTACTTTTGTACCTCTTGATATTCGCGTATTACTATAACTATATGTTTGCTTTGTTATTCATGATTCGGATCCAAGTATTTTGTAGTTTCGTTTGTTGCAGAAAGTCACTTACGCTAACAAGAATTTTGTGGTTTGGTTTGGTTTGTTGCAGAAAGTCACTTACGCTAACTCTTTTGAAGAAATGACTCATCATCATCATAAAAGATGTCAAATCGGAAATATAAATGGTGACTTTTCTTTACCAACTTATATGGCCCTTTCACACAGTTGATGTTTTCAATTTTGTTTGTTAGTTCTTATATATCTGGAAATCGATGTGTATTATACGTTTATTTAACATATCTGTACTCTAATAACAAGGTATATGATCCTAAACATTTTTCACATGTTTGTTTCTTTTGATCTTTTGCGTCTAGGCACACTCAGAGTTCATGATTTTCACTATTTGATCAAGTTTGGGGTTAATAATGTGTATATGGGTAAGGATTAGTGCAAAAAAACATGTTACCCTATCTCTAGACACTTGCTAAATGTGCAGAAAAAAATAGCAGCTTCCAGATGTATACAGTTAAATGTTGATGGTCATTTAATTTTTAGATATGTAAATTAAGGTGTGCAATAGCTTCTCCCTCTCCCTGTCCTAACCAGAAAAACACAGGTGGTGGCTTTAACATAAGTTTTGGTGTTGCAGAGTGACATTAGAACTCCTTTCTTTTTCTTTGGAAAATCTTCAAAATATGGGTTTCATATGAAAATCAGAGAAAGAGAGAGCCTAGAAAGAAACAAAGGAAAAATCAGTGAAAGATTATTTAATGTTGTAGGCAGCCTGTTTCCCACCCTCTCTTGTGTGACATAATTTTCATATGTTATTCTTTTTTCGTATTTTTTATATGCATTAGTTTCAATCTATTTTTTAGATTTCATTGAAGGGGCACGATTCGTCAGCTCCATTTGGATTGTAAGGCAAAAAATTCGACTTCATTTATGTTACATCTACAAATTATAGATGCTAAAGAAACTAAGAACTATGATAAAAAAAAAAAACTTTCAAGTTATTTAGCACAACGAAAATACATACATGCATCAAAATATAACAATTAACAAATGAAAATGTTGGTAAAATTTAAACAAATGGTTTCCAAATAGAATGTACAGTTTTACTGCAAATTTTTAGTCCAAGAGTTTTACATTTATAAAAAGTTCATAAATTACAAATTGTGGACTAGAATCTTTACTTCTACAAACACCGAAGTTCCAAAATTTCACCATCCTGTTGACTATTCATTACTTAAGGAAACATATATCAAGATTTGACAAAATTAAACCTTTATATTTTTTTGGAAAAGTATTAAGAATGCTTGGAATTAAATATAAAACATGAATTACTATTACATCAAATTTTCGCGTAGCACGTTATAATAATCCTCAATTTATGTCCTTATATAAGTTAGATTCTCAACTCCAATTCTCACCAATGTTTGTTTGTTCCTTTTAACTATTATAGATTCCTTTTTTTGTAAAATATTATAGATTCCTCTTGCGAATTTGGTTTAATCTTTTCCAAGTTTTCTATTCTGCTTTCCAGTACACTTAAATTTCAACACCTTAAAACATATAGAGTTTAATGCTGCCAACCAAAACACACATCACAATCTAAAAAAAATCTATTAATAAAGATGATTGCTAACGAGAGAGATCCAAATGCAATGTCAACATCGACGGTGAGTTTACCGCACCAGAAATACAGTTTACTCCAAGCTTCTTATTGTCACTATAACTATAAGATTTGAGTGGAAAAATAAGTTAAACTTGATCAATACAGAACTGAGCACTACAAAATTGTTATCTGTTATGTTACCATCGAATGTTCGACTAATTCACTTCATATTGAAAATATTTAAATTTTCCAAAAAAGAATAACAATAATAGAAATAAATGTATTTTAATTTAAATACTACATTTTAAAATAATATTTTAAAATTTAAAATAATTTCTAACCAAACTATAAACATAAATTTCAAGAACTGTCGACGCGTAACGGGTTATGTGTTATATATAACAATAATCTTATAACAATACATATAATAATAAATCTTTATATTATCGATAATATAATACCAATACAAATAATAGAAGCCAAACAAAATAGAAGATCTATAAATATCAAACTTCATTATATTTTTCATATATTTTCTATATAATAACAATTATTTATCACCTAATCTGCGCATAGCGCAAAAATAATCCCTAGCCTAAAGGGTATCTAACTAATAAAAATAAGCTATTTGAAAACTCTTAGCCTATCCACCTCAGCAAATTTTACTCTCTTCTAAAATTGCCACGTAATCATTTTCTCACTTGAATTAATATTTTCAAAAGCCAAATAGAAAAAACCATAAACACCTTAAAATCGATCTTCTTCGTCATTCTCACATCTCCTCAACTTCCTACCATTAAATCTATAATTTAAGCACTACAAAATTAACGCTCCAACCTTTCAGTTCCATCATTTCTACATATGTAGAATCTCCAGTATCGCATCCACCGTCCGTCGCCTTTTGTTTTCTAACTTGGAAGCAAAAATTGATTTAGAAAACCTTATGATTCTATGGAAGCATGTTCAGGACTAAGATTTATGTTTGTAATCGTGATTCGAGTGTAAAGATAACGTACTTGATGTCGTCAAGGGAAACAACATGTCATTCTCTCTCAGACTTCATGTAAGTGTATTATTATAGTATGAATTGTTTGAATCTGCCCTCTTCTTTTCATATTATCTCCCTTCAAAGAATTTTTGAAAGTTTGTTATAGGAATCATACTTCAATTGTTCAATTAAATGTGTTAGACACGACAAGATCCACATCCAACATAACAAATGCTTATTTATGAACATTGTTTTTCAATACAATTGCATGTAAAACTTACATGTGGTTTTGGGTAGAGGAGAATCAAAAATAGTCTACAAATGTTTTGGAATTTGGATTAGTTTTTTATTCCTTTTCCCATCAACATTTGAAGACACCAAAAATGAGATTATTGAGGTGATTTTAGAAAGTTCTAAACTTGCTCGCTCTTATAGTTGTTCTCTGCATGTGTTTCAACGCATTATTGGGAAGGAGAGTTGAAGCTAATAGAGGTAGAAACTACAAAAAAATGGAAAACTATTATAAAAAGGTCGAGGATGTTTAAAGTAGAAGTAAAAATGAAAATTTCAAAAGTTGAGACTATACTGTAGAAGTTATATCTATTACAAATATATATATATATATATGGGAAAAATTATTAAGATACATGGAACACCAATCTTTGGATTTCCTTATAAATTCGGGTATTTCTCAGAACCTCAACGGAAAGAAAAGAGGAAAACTTTAATGCGTTAGACATTATTTTCCATCCGACAGCCATCCTAACCATCATAAAACAGAAAATAGTCTCAAAATAATGGAGATCAATCCTAAGAGTAAGAAGGTTCGCTGAAAGGCGTATGAGTCTACAATTGCGCTGCGGGGCGGCCGAGTCCCCTGGAAGTTTTTCAAAAAGTATGAAGAGATTGCTCACTTGCAATGCGACTTAATTGCATGATAACTTAAGTTTAAACATACGTAAGAACTTTATCATTACAAACACGATTTAAACGGTTTTACGTCAAAGATATTTTTGATTTATTTCAAAAAGCCTCTAACCAATTGATTCATGCAAATTACAAAGAAAGAAAAAAAGTAAACAAACATAAAATAACTGAAAAAATCAACGTCAAATCTATGCACATATCTTAATAAATTTTACCATGTCCTTTTTAATTAGATTAGTGCAAATGAATGCCCTATTTAGTAGTGGAACTTTTATCTTAGTTTGAGTTACTTTTTTCGACTTTTGGATAATTTACGTATGAAAAATTTGGTATCGACTAATTTAGTTTAGTTATGTTCCGGTTTGGTTTTAATTTGGGCAGGTTCCTAAATTTGGTTAACTATTTGGGCATCTTTTCGACAAAATTGTAAATATTTCTCTATATTTTAAAATATATTTTTTGATTTTTTTGGTATATGTTGTATTTAAGGTAATATTGGTTATTCAATCAACAAACATTTTTGATACTTAGTTATATTTCAGATATTTTTAATACTTGATTTGTATTCACGTATTTTTCATACTTAGTTCTATTCGGTTTGTAGAATTGACATTTTTATTAATTTATATAAAAAAAATTTGATTTTTAATAAAAACAAGTGAAATAACTGCTTCCAATCAATTTTTAATAATAATAAAACGTTTAAAATACATTGTAACTTAAATGTTATATTTTAAACAATATTTTAAAAATAAGAAAATAAAAACCGCTGAATCTCATAGTATTTTTTAAAATTTAAAAACGAACTATATTAAAAATATTGGAATATTCTAAAATATTTGTTGGAATATGTAAAAAGTAAATAGAGTTATTTTAATTTATTAGATACATTTAATAAAATTTAAAATATGTTTAATTTAAAAAATCACACATGAAAAGGTCTACGTATTTCTGTTTTAATAAAATAGATTAGATTTATTAATTTTAAAAATTACTAAAACAAAATAATGATTTTTTGTATTTTTTAAAAATAACTATCAAAAGTTACGAAACAGTCTCAATATTAATACTCACTAGTCATGTATTTAAATAGTTGTTGATATAACACTAAAAATGGGTCATAATGTATTTGCAAAAGAGTAGCTATTTTGGACTAAAAATTTGCTACTACGAAAATTAATCAATACATAGTCGTAAATAGCTTACATGTTTTAAAAAAAAAAAAAAAAAAAAAAAAAGCTTACATGCGACCACTTAGAGATTGTTCTGTCAGTCACAAACGACTTATTTTCCTGTAGTGACCGGCCGGGAGAGATGAAAGGGTGCATAGGGTGGTCTAGAAGTGCACATAAGAACAGCTTGAGGACAAAACTCATAGATAGCCAAAAGGTTCAGCTGAAACATGTCGTGGGTCCATTACCAAGAAAAAAAAAAAAAAACATGTCGTGGGTCAATCTAGTCTTTGCGGCTAAGCAGTAGAATCTTACTTTAAGCCATAAACCCGCCTGCTATCGACATTGACCAGAGATCTTGCCGGTAGAGCTAATCACAGTAGTATACAGTTGTTAGCAGAAAGCAAAATGATCTTGGTGTTTGATCAGAGCACCACCAACTTAACAACACTTCTTGCTCAGCAGAAAATATTGGTCTTTTTCATTGCTTGCAAAGATCGTAATAACAACTATTAACTTTGATTAACACAACCTGAATATAATACTCTCGAAACTAGATCGTATATCAGATAAATCTTAAATTTTTATCTACACCTATATTTATATGGAACGACGTGGGAAAGAACGCATTAACGTTAATTTTAATTCACAAAAATCCGAATGATTCTTTACTCTGATTATAATACTCGAAAGATTATCTGTATCTATACATCTTTGTGGCACGACCTGAGAAGGACACGTTAAATTAAACTCGATCGTTCGTAGACATGTGCATTTTACCGTCACTTGCATTTATTGAAACTGGTTCTATGATCAGTAGCGATACACAACACACTAATAAAAAAAACTCACACACTAGACTCAAGTGTTTTTCTGATTCGATCATTATATAATTTTAAGACCTAAATGTTTGGTTTTAGTGAATCAGAATATGACAGTTTTTAAAAACTATAACATATTGGACCATAAAATTTGGGAAGTTAAAATTTTTTTAAGGAAAAACCTAAACCTATATAGAGAAATCCTAGCTCTGCCGTATTTATTCCTTCATGATCCCCCAACCAAAATATAAACTTTGTGGAGGCCGAAATCCCCCAGGTCCAATAAGACCAATCAAAATCAAAAGGGACGTTGCAAATCCAACCCATTAAGAAACCTGGAGCCAGGTCTCCGAAGTCGTGCAGGATCATAAGTTGCAAGATTTGAAGAGAAGATATCGCGAGGGTGGTTCCGAGGATCCGGGAGGATTAGGTTATAAGAAGAGCCTTCGAGAACGAAGAAAGGGGTTGGATTCTTCGGCAAAAAACGAGAGAAAGAGAGAACAATATTGAGCACCTTAAAATCATTCATACGAGAGATTTCATTATTTTTGATGATTCATTTTTTGTAAACACTTTGAATAGAGAGTATCAATAAAATCAATTCGCCGTTCATTTTTTCTATTATCTTAGCTCTAACGGGTTTCGACCCTACCTTGTCCCGTTTCTAACACTACAAGAAATATGGCCATTGGTAGCAGTCCGCGGTAGCACTAATT
>OVAN01010382.1:0-15827 GCA_900406275.1 Anastatica hierochuntica | reverse complement strand
TGTTTTTGTGATGTTATTTAAGTGATGCAATCCACTATTTTTCTTGTAGTGCTTTTCTATCATTTCATATTCTCAGTTCTGTTTTAGTACAAATTTGTCTATTCAAATTCTATGTTTATGAACTGAAATTTTCGTGGATAATTGGTAGCACCTAGAACTTGTTTTAGGATGTTAAAATTTGATAGTTCATAATCTGATTTGGTATCTAAATTTTTGAATTAACTTGCAGCATATGATATTGTTTCTAAAATTGTATAATCTGATTTTTCTGCAACTTTTGGATGATGATTCTTTAGAGCTAGTTACTGTTGTGTGCTTTTGATTATTTCAGGAACCATGGCAGGAGATCAAAGAAGAGAAATCAACACTGCTAGGACTGCTAATTTGCAACGAATCATGAAAGTCAGAATGGAGATGCATCAATCAACTCATGATCGGAGAAGAAAAGATAAAGAATATCATGGATCATCCAGAGTTGAATTCAATCCAAGAGATAAAGTTGCTTGTTTGAAACATAAAATCCCTCCATTCCCTGGCAAGGCTGATCCTGATGCATATATAGATTGGGAAGAGAATCCTGATGCGTAGACAGTATGTTCAAAGACAGTAGTACATAGAACTACTTCAAAAGCAGAGAACAAACACTTGTTTGAAGCAGCATAAGACAAAGCTATACTCTCCATTCTCAGTTCAGAAACAACATGATAACATGGGATCACATTCATCCTTAGAAGAACAGAACCAAGAAACAATCATTGCCGTCTCAAAGTTCAAAACTGCAGAACCATAATCACTTCATGAAGAACAAGCTGTTGTACCAAAACATGTCATTGAAACAAAAACAGATTATCAATCAGTCAAGGAAAATCTGATTCCTTTCATTCAGAATGTAATAGAAAAGGAGATACCCAAGGAAACACAAGCAGAGAGTGGATTGGAGCAGATAGTTGTGTTTGATCCATTTGAGTTCCAAAAGACCTACTTGGGTAATTTTTTGTTCACTACTTTTGTTTGGAACAAGAACAAACCAGTGGAGCTGTCAAGACATGACTCGAGTATGAAACATGTTATATTTGAGCCTGGAAGAGAGGTGTGGAATCAAAAGAATAACATCAAACTGAATGAAAGAAAAACAATAACAAAAAAGTTTGTCTGTGATGATCTTTTCTCCTCGGAAGAAAAAATGTTGCACAGCTTAGCTAGGAAAATTTTTCATTATGAAACTAATTGGAGAATGAAACCAAATCAGTCATGGATCCTACGAACCAAAAATCACAGAAAATGGCCATCTGATCTTTAATATATTGCTAAATTGGCGAAACATGTCAATTTGGGTCAATTTGGAGAAATGTGTATATCTGAATGGATGGGAAGGTTGCAAACCTATTTGTGGAGACCTGGAGCTAATATAAGTCTCTTGATCAGCTATGGTGAATACTCAGTTCAAGCTAGAATCAGAATGGTTCGCAGAGATTTGGAAAATGGACAAAACACATACTTTTTCGACCAATTCAAGTTATGGAAACTACTTGATTTGCAACAGAAGTTTCTGGTTGATTCAAATCCAAACAATGACCATTCCATTAACAGAGGGAAGTGGAACATGAGGTCAAAACGTTTCCAGAAGGCTTATGAAGATGCTGCACTTGGATCATCACCTGAACTCGCTCCCAAAGGTTATGAATTCCATTACATTGTTCTTAAAGTTTCTAACACAAGTTCAATACACTTGTTCTGCCCCACTAGTGAAAAGAAAGGTACAAAAAAAATTATCATGGGAAACACACTCAGTTATCAACACCAAAACCATGCAAAATTGATCAAGGCTGAAAATGCATTGGAGTTCAAGGAAAATCCACCAAATTTGTATTGATTTCAGTTCTTTTACAGGGGACATAAAACCATAAGTGGAAATGGAAGATTCATTAAAAGAAATGGTGTAGTGAATACTAGAACAGGAGAAGAACTCATGCTTTCTTTTCAAAACAAGAAAACACCACCAGATGAACACAGCCTACCACAAACTCCAAAGCAGCCAACACGAGGTAACTATCTAGAATCAAAGAGACGCATGAAACCTGAATTGCTTGCTATTGGTACACGTCAGACCATTTTGCGGAGTAAAATATTCGAATGGAGATATTCTGATAAAGAAAGAATCAGCACCAACAATGAATTTTTTGCCGAGTTGGGGTCACAACAATTCAACCTTGTAACCTATCTAGAAGACAATTTTGACGTACGAGCACTCCGAGGATCATATCTCACTGACCAAATGGAATTAGGAAACAAGATAAATTTTTATAGAAATCTAACAATTCAGAGCATCTTTTCCAACTAGAATCATCACAATGCCATCTTAGACCTAACAGTTATGGATTTTACAATCCGTGTGAACCAGAATTTATGGAAAGTGGACATATGCGCACTTCACACACCATTCCGACCAAACCAGAAAGATTAAAGGGATGATTCAACTTGTTAAAGATTCTTAAGCCTTAAAGGAACCATTTCCAACCAGTTTGATGCTAAGATCAGTTCCGAGCTGAAAGTTATAAATTTTAAAAATGAAGTCATCCTGCGCATGCCTAATTCGCAATCTCGCAAGATTGGATCACTTTAAGCTTACATATGGCGACCAGGAGAATGTTCTAAGCTAAGTATTTATGCTTTAAAAGACTTATTTATCAATTTATACATAGATATGATGCTTTTTTCTTTATCAAAAGTGCCAAGTACATATTTCAGGACACCCATAAAGCGCCCAAGAAGGATCTTCTAGCGAGAGGAAGAAGATCGCTTCAAGCCACTGGATTTGGAGCAGAACAAGCATCAAGGCATCGAATACTTCATGCTGATAAAAGAAGAACCACCTTATTCCAACTTCAATCCAAAGTCGAATAAATTTCTTTTCGGAATAAGACTCTTACTTGATGAATATTTCGCTTGTGCTATCTTGTTTTGTGTTTTTGCAGATTATTCAAAGTTGAGGAATGCATCAAGGGAAAGGAAAACCAAGCTTATCCATAGAATTGATGTACCATTTGAAATCATAAACCTGACCAATGACAATACGTTTCAGCTTAATATGCGAGGTAAGAATAAACTGAGCTTTATGACCAATGATTCTGATTTGGTTTCTTTAATTGCAGGAAAATTGGATTTGAGGTTTTATCCTTTTCAAGAGGGAGAGGATGATGTGATCTTAGATGTTACATGAAAATCAGAACGTGGTAATGAGCTTGACAATTCCAGAATTGATGATCCCTTTAAATTAATCAAATGGCTCAACGATAATGCCTATCAACGAGACTTCCAAGGTAAGTATAATATACTTTCAAGCTTTAATGCTACTGACTTTGTATTATTTCTTGCAGACGAATCAGATTTTTAGAAAAATCTTTCTCAAGAGGGAGCGGATGATGTGATCATGAAAAGCATCGAGGAGTTGGATTTTGAATCAGATCATGACGAGGAACTTGGAGCTGAATTGGACCTTGTAACCAAGGAGGTGCTGGAATCTAAGGATGCTTTGAATGTTCAAGATGATCCTATGACCTATGCTAAAGCCAAGAAACTCAAGAGGGAAATTAGAGGAATAATTATAATAGCTCGGAACCATGAAGAGTACTTGAGCCAAAACAGAAAAGTTGTCAACCGAAGCACTTTAATCACAATTTAAGCTATCAAAACTCAAGCTAAGTGATTTCAAGACATGGGAAGAGTGTCTTGGTTGTAATCTTTTTCCCTTGTCAAGTTTTGTCCCAATGAGTTTTCTTGACAAGGTTTTTAACGAGGCAACTGTTTCACTTCATAATTGCCCATTTGTTGAAGATAAAAGTCCAAGGCCTTATGCTATCAATTAATCACGTCCAAGAGGAAGGAGATGAGCCAATTTTATGTTCAAAGATATATTTAATGTTGTTGGAATTTTCTAGGACTTGTGCATGTACAAGTCTTTAATTCTTTTTCTCTTTCTCTTCTCTTTATATTTGGATTTGTAAGAAGAAGAACAAAAACCTTTGATGAATGATATTTTTTTTTAGATTATTTCTCTTGTTTGGAGTGTTATATCCAGCATCTTGATTGGATCTTCTAGGTGTGTCATATCCTCGAATTCGTTCTACGGTAAATCAAGGGTTTTCCGCAACCCTTGTGTGACCATTCGCTTCCACATCCTTTGTGTTTGATTCTTCCGGGTTTCGAACAGCAAAGCCTATTCCTTTAACCGAGTATTCTAGAGTGCAATCACGGGATCACATCAATTGACCCTTTAGCTATTGTCATTTAGGATTGGTTTACTTATTGAAAGTGTTGTTGAATTGCCTTGAACATTCTGGATGAGCAAAACCTTGGTTCTCACGAGAGTGATTTTACCGAGTTTTTGTGAACTTCTGAATCCCGAACTTTATGTGTGGTTTCTTCACTTGATTATCAACAGAAGTTGAATAATTTAAGTTGTTAAACATTGATAATTGATACTACGAAAGTAGATTCATTATCCTTTCATGATTTGAGTTCTAGGACTAACCTATTGAATTTATCGATATATTTATTTGTTGTATTCGATCGATGATAACCTGAGATTTCCTTGTGCCTCGTGCTTTTCTCAATTGATATTTTGTTATTGGTTACCTGTTTTTTTTAGTTTATTAAGTCATTATTTTTGTGCCTCACAATTACCAAAACAAAACTTCATTAGTTTCGTTTTAGCTTAATTTGTTTCTCATAAACTCGTAGTGTGGTTCTTGGTCCTTAAGGATTCGATCCCTAAGTACTACAACAATCGTTGTGCACTTGCAGCATTGTGATATTTCTTGGGGTAAGACTTGGAGCACATCAAAACATCAAAATATTCTTGGACTTTTGGCTTCTCAACCCACCATCGTGGATAGCCAATTTTCTTATAACCATTATCTGCGACTTGTCCTTGGCCACCAAAAATTGTCCTACCAATTTTCTTAAAACCATTATGAGAAGAAAACTCATAATTTGTGTCTAAACCGCAAAGCTCAAACCGCCAGCTTTCTTCTTACTCAACCAAGAAAGTGACTTTGATTCCTCATCTTGAGTATATACGTTGTACATCTCACCAACAGAAGGCAAATGTGTTCTTCATAACATAATTTATTTAACAGCTTGGAACTCATTATACCTATAAGAAAATATGTAACTTATCCTCGTCACGTTCTCTTCAAATTTCTTCCATAGTCAGCCTACTAATAGTTGGCTAAGCTTGTCTAAACATTGTGAGTTTGTCATAATAAGCTTCTATAGCCATTTTATTATTGACGAAAATTTGCTAATTCGGTCTTCTAGACGCATCATCATTATGAGAGATAGACAAGCACAAAATAAGTTTAATTCACGATATCACTCATGCGTCGTTAACGCACTAATATTATGTTAGGCCAAAAACCTTCTTGTGTTTTAAAGCCACTATGATATATTCAAACCATTCATCATTGTTGGATTCACGTAGTTTCTGAAATCACTGTTCGAGAAATATCTTTAGAGATAAGATCGTATGGAGAAATAGTGCGCCAGGTTACTTCAATTCGTGATTTGGTTTTTTTAAGGTAGTAGATCCATGATTGATGCCGTTAAAAGTTCGAGTAGACATGATGAAGCTTTATCACATGTCAGAGAAAAAAAACAAATGGACGAAGAAACAGAGAGAAATTGCAAAGATTGATTTGTACCAAAAAAAAAACTCTTTGCATTTAGTTTTCGAGGCTCTGATACCATGACAAAAAACATTAGGAGTTGTGAAAGGGGTTTCTTAATTAAATCACCTGTACATGTTTGACTTATATACAAGTTATCTCTTAGAGCATCTCCAAAAAGAAACTTCATTTTGAAGTTTCTAAAACTTTATATTTGAAGTTTTGAGTTGTTTTTCTCCAAAAGCAAAACTTCGAATCTAACTTTAAAAACAATTACATTTTACATTATGATCCTTATACTTCTTCTAATTAATTTAATTCACATAAAATCTTAATAGTAACTAAAATATACTTTTGTTAAAAATATTACAACACCATTAGTTATTAAATTGTTACAATACAACATAATATTTTATACAAAATAATAAAATGAGAAATAAAAAGTAAATATTAAATAATATAACAAATTAATTTCATAAAACTACGTATGTAATACTCTTACACACAATCAATTTATAAAATTTTTTTACTTTTTTTAAAATTTTTAATTATAATAATTGAATATATAAGAATAAATGCGAAATGCGAATGAGATATAAAATTTATTGTAACTAAAAAGATAAACAAAAAGTTAGTAAAACTTCAAATATGAAGTTTCACTACTCAAAACTTCAAATTTAAAGTTTTGAAGTTTATTTTTGGAGAGCAAAAAACTTCATATTTAAAGTTTTAAAGAGTCTTTTGGAGATCTCTTAGATTAGATTTACTAAAGTACACACAATAAATTTTGTACAACGAAGACCCATATTGGTCCAATAAAGTTTAACAATTATTACAATCCAATGATTACACAATCAATTATTTTCCAATCTATCAAAAATGTCAGCGACTTGATGATAATTAACAAGAAAGATAAAGAGCATGAGCTATTAAAGTAAGAAGCCTAGTGATGCAAAGTCTGATGATATGAAGCTTTTCTCTCTGTTGTCTCATTGTTCTCTACATCTTCTCTAGCCATTCATCTTTTCCACCTAATGCATCATTAATTTTCCAAAAATGTTGGGATAACACAACACATGTACACATTTATATGCATGCAAACACCTGCTTGTACCAACAAGGGAAGAAGTGACGTTTTGTATACTATCGCAATTTGTGAAGAATGAAAGTTAGATAACGATTGAATCATGCATAAGAGCACTTTCTTTATAAAATATTTCGACTTAATCAAAGTTCCCTATTATTCTAGACTAAAATAAAAGAGATACAAATAGAGTCTTCTTTGTGTTTACCAACATGTTAATTTTTTAAGGAGAAAAATGCCAAACAAATTTCCAACTTTCAAATCGAAGTCTAAAAAATTTCAAACTTTTAGATGAATCATTTTAATATCTAGTTTTTAAATATAGTATGTTTTAATCCCAAATTTTTTGTTGAAAAAGTAGTTTAAGATCTGATAAGAGTTAAACCATTAAGTTTCACTAAAATATGTTAACCATCAAAAGGATATCGTTTTGAAAGATCACAAAACTCCCTAAATCAATGTCGTTTTTCAGGTTTGTAACAACAAATTAAAGAAAGATCCTATCCAATCATACTCAAATGTAAGCTCTATTGTTAAACATCAGAGGGAAAAATCTCTCAAAGGATCGTGACCCTCTTTATTATGAACCTAAAATCAGAGATATAGTAGTCGATATTGGGGATTAAATTGTAATTAAGCTTCAGTTGTGATGTTTTAAAACGTGAATATGTTCTTAAATATTTAACCTCGGTTTCATATGATGTTCATCTATACATGGGAACTTCATTATCATCATCACCATGCTTGTTATGAAAATTAAAATGGAAGATTCAATGCCTAAAAAAAACCTTATCCATCAGTTACTGAAGGAATCTCAAAGGTCTCTTTATGAGCAATGCAGAGAAGAGAGGATCAACGAGAATCTTTAACAGATGTAGAATCTGGGCATCTTGAATCTCTTCTTCAAACTCAAATTCGAGACCCGACCGGTCAAAAGACCATACGGTGGTCGCACTTCAAAATCAAGCCCTCCTCCTCATCCTTCCTAGCGACCTTCTCGCTAATCTCTTCGTTCCCCATCTGTGTTCTTCTTCTGATCAGACAACTCTTCATCTCTTATCCTCTCTTTCGATAATCTGTTTGTTCTTCATCTTTGATCATCTGTTGATTTTTTTCTACCTCTGGTGTTTAACAATGGGACTTGGGACTCGAGCTAGTAATATTGGATCACATTCTTTTTTAATTTATTGTTCAAAACCAAAATGATGTCGTTTTAGGGATTCTTTGATTTTTGAAAACAATGTTGTTTTGATAGTTGACGAATGTTAGTAAAACCTAATGAATGACTTTTGTCGGATCTTAAACGATTTAATTAACAAAATTTTGGAATTAAAACAAATTATATTTAAAAACTGAGGATTAAAACGGCTCATTCATAATTTTGGATTTTTTTTGTCCTTAGTTTGAAAGTTGGGATTGTTTGGCATACTTCTCTTTCTCAAATATAATTTTACTAGTTGCGCACAGACATGATAAGTTTTCTCTAATTTCTTTAAGAATAAGAAACTATAATAATGTTTCGCTATGTGTATTCTTTTTTAGTTATGTACTTAGAGCAGAAGAGACACAAAAAATACATTCTTCCTTATTAAAAATGGAGAAAAGATTGATGATGAAAAAAGATCGAAGGAGAATTGCCCATATTCATCATTTTTTACTGGGGCACATCTTGCTTACTTGGAGATGGTGCTCGAACTGTTCACCAATTTTGAAAAAACTAACTTTGTATTCGTTAATACCTTATAGGAGTTCGACCCACATATTGGTTCATTTCTAAAATTATTTTTTTCCTCTCTAGTTAAGTCAAATGTACTTTGTCAATAAAAAATTGGTTATTTCACAACTCATTGTGGCTAGAAATCGTCATGGAGGCATTGACTTTAGGGGTTCCCATGGTGGTTATGCTTCAATGGACCGACTGATGAATTCAAAGTACATACAAGATATGTGAAAAGCAAGGATCCGTGTGGAGGCAAAGAAAGAGAGTTGATGTAATCCAGGATCTTCTGACACAAGAAAAGAAATTTTAGATCTGAATTTTCAGAATGGGTTCTGCGAAATTCAGAGATGATTTTCGATGGAAAGGGATAGATAGGACAGATAAATCTTTAGATCGGGTGAATGAACTCCCTTTATGATCTTAAAGACAAAAGCTGTAGAGAATGAACTCTGTAGCTAGCAGCTGTTCAATGATGAACAAGGGATCACAATCACTGTGAAAAGAAAGAAAACTTGAATAAAACTCTGGATTAATTATCTAAAAGCTGCAGATTACAACACTTAAGTAGAGATAATCTACTAGGGTTTCCTTCGAAAATAATAACCTAAAACTTAACCAAGTATCGAAAATAATAAACCAAATAATAACTAGAAATAATTAAAAAATCCTAATCTAAAAACCAATTGTTGAAACCGATTAATTGGACCTTTGGTCGAATGCTGGTTTTCCTCATCAATTGAGTTCCAAAATTGATAAAGAGTAAACCAATCAACAACTCGATTTTGTAGCTTCTTGGACCTGAATTTCGTGGCTGATCATCTATCAAGTAATAATGGATCCTTAATTTGGGCTTCGACTTCTTTTGGGCTGAGATAACTAAGCCATCTTGATCACTTGATCCAAAACGTGATGCTGAGGTTTCTTGAATGTTTTGAACTCCTAAGAGAACCATATTGAAGGTAAAATATGGCTGGAATAATGCTCTTGCCTCCCATGGATGATTTGCTCTTGAATTCACGAAAACAAGCTGGACAGACGAGCAAAAAGTGTGTTGACTTTAAAAATTCATAACTAATTCTTCCAAGCGTCTTTTCGAGTGATTCCACTTCTCTTTGGTTCCATGATGACTTGAGAATCTAAAACAATCATATCTTGAAACCATCTGGTTTGGTCGGAATACCATTCAGAGTGAGGATATGTCTGTTCTGCGAAAATCATGATTCACCCAGATTGTAAGCTCCATAACATCCAGGCCATTAATAGCGTTGAGATGAGTCCAGTTGCTAAAGATTCTCTGAGGAGTAAGCTTTCCAGAATAATTAAGTTCGTTGCCTAATTCCCCTTGGTTGGAAAGATATGCTCCTTTGAATGCGGTTAGGTCTTTTCTGTGAATTGAGCTGAACAGAATTGCATCAAGAGTGAAATATAATTTCGAATTTTAAATAATTTAGCTCCTCTTTTTCACCTCACTTAGTTGTCTTTGCATGTAGCTGTTTTCTTAAAACTATATAACATATATAATATATTTAGTTAACGTTAACATTTAGTTTTAGGTTTATATATTAATTATAGTTACTTCTATATTTAGCTTTTGTTCATAATGGTCTACCATCCAACATGTTATGTGTCTATTATTTTCGCAAAAGAGGGAGATGTCGATTTCATTTTTTTTGATTTAGGAGAATATTGGAAGTAACATAACGTAGAGCTCAAAGGGCCTCAGTGAAATTCCATCATCATCGCGTACCAATCTGGAAGGAACAATCGATAATAGACTAAAACCATAATTCTCTTATATTTCTACTTCGTAAGTAAGGCATGATCATATGTCCAAAATGTTGACTCTTTACAACACATGCACGGCCGTTTAAAAAATTAAAACAAAAAATTTATGACGTCCACTTATGAAACTCACAATAAGTAAAAGGAAGAAGCATGAACACCACTGTTCTTGTTGTTTTTGCTCTGATTGGTGAGAGCACTTCTTGAGTTCTCATGATTTTATTGAGACTCCTATCTGTTTCAATGAAGAGAGTGTTGTTGCTTGGCGTTGAAGGAACTAAACCTACCTTGATTCTGATGATGATGATCTTTTCTTCTGGGATGAGAAGCTCTAGGGATGAAAACACCAGTCCCTTTTCTCTGTTCATCATGTATTCATCTATGCTACACCGTCAGCTCCTTTGCATACAACCTTTAGCTTCGGTAAGCTCGACTGTTTCTCTTCTTTCTTGAGAGAAATGCCAAATACAGGAGCGTCTTGTATAATCCAGATGATACCCTACGTAGGAACCAAACAAGATTTTGCAAAAATTACCCCTTAAAATAACAACTCAAGATCAGTAGAAAAAAAAACACTGATTAAATTTTATGTGCATGTTTCAAGTTATCTATAGTAAAGAACTCTAACCTCCTTAATCGTCTTTAAGATCCACCGTTGTGTCTTGTTTTTATGTTTAATTAGCAAATCATTTGCTCTCAAACACTCCTAGCTTTATATTTTCTTTTAAAACGTCTAAACCTGCCAATTTTGCCTTCAGTCATCATCTTCACCGAGAAATCTAACTTGCCTCTAGTGTTATCTCTCTATGTCTTAGAGATCACATATGGATGATATTCTCATATGAGATCATATTGCATATATTTTAATTTATGTTATATATACCTACAAATTTTGGATGCGATCAAGAAAACAATATATTAAGTTGTTTGAAAAAATAAATAAATTTCGAGATGAATTAAAGATTCGACCAGTGTTTGTGGTTTGAAATATAATTAGTGAATTAACATTATAAATTTATATCAAGTAAAGAGATATTATCTAAAATTAGTCATGTAATTATAACATGCAACTCAATGATTAGCTCGAAAATTCTAGCCTCTAGTTTAACTTCTGAAAAAAACAAGTAACAAAGATGTCATGCATGGAGGATGTTTCTCATAAACCAACACTACTAACATGATCCTATAAATGAGTATTAGTTGTTACTTATTTCTATGACATTATTATTAATTATGAAATGTTTTACTATGTTTTTTAATGTTTTGTAAGACAACAGCACATTCAACATGAAGAAAACGATACAAGAAAAAACTTGTAGTAATCCTACTTCACCAATCACACTGTGTAAACAAAAGCAATACAAAATAACAACGCCCCGATCAGGTAACTTGTACACAACATCACTTCAACAATAACCCTTTCACAAATAAATATTAACCGAAGGTAAAAATTACATGCTCCAAAATCTCTTAATGTCAAGAGTCTCTGGATCAAACTCAATCCGAGAGCAACTGAATGTGTTAGAGAAGCTTATGATTCCTGAAGCAAAAAGGGTTAGTTTATTATTAACTAACCAGAATTTCTCTAAGCAAACACTTGTCAAATGACTTAAAATACCTTTGAATTTTTTGGCTATAACCAAACGCATAACACAGATGATGGAAGAGCTAGTATGTTGCTCTGCATATTGGACTATAGAAGTTCTCCCTATAATGTGCACAACAACTGCAAATCACTACATAATCCAACAGAGTTTGTATGCAACACAAAGGGAGTTTAAATCCTAAACATCAAAATTTGGAAGACAACACTTGCATCTCCTTACGAAGTATAAGGTGGACCTTCTTTGTGTCCACACCCCTTGCATTCATCCCTACAATAGGACTAACGCTAATTACATGACCATCATAACATTTGTAAGAGTATCGTTCAAACAAAACCTTGCAATAAATCTATATTACACGTACAAACTTATTCACATGCCATACAGAGGCCGGAAACGAATTACCAAATAAGATGTTGATGCTTTTTTTTAGAAAGAATATCCGAAAAACCAGCATAACAGTAAAGTTGAGGTACTTGAGTTAGAGGATTCTCCATTGGACGAACATCAATTGACGATAGAATACCGCCATTAAAGGTAGATACTTGGTTACCTTAAAATTGCATATTGAGCGCAAAGCCCCTTCGATCAATAGATTAGCGAACTTGGTAATGTGCTCACCATCGACGGTCCCGTAGGCGAGCACCCTGCAAAAAGGAAAAAACAATAAATATTCAAAACATTATAAGCGCAATAATTAAGTACATGAAAACAATATAACATAAACATACAATACACGACAAGAAAGATGATTTAAGTAATTGTACTCATAATCGTGTATAATTCATATGAAAAACTAAAACGACATATCAAATTATTGATGTAGTATATCCGATTACCTCGCGGTCAACAAGAAACACCTCAAGACAAAGCACACATTTGTACCAAAGCCTCATGACTTTGATCTTGCAGTCTGCCATCGACACGAACATATCTTTATTAAGGACCGTAGGAAAATTCCTTACCCGCAGATGAACCATTGTAATGTTTGTTTTTAGAACTCAAATATATCGTAAGATCGAAGAGAATACATCCTAGGAGATGCATATTTATATTTGAGAAAGGAAAGTCGTCCATAATTTTCTCTTTTTTCCCGATAAGATTAAATAGATATGACATTTGTGTATTTTGTATCATTTTTAGTATTAGTTTTGCATGGTTTTCAATCTCTTTTAGCTCATTTATAAATTTCAGTATTAATTTTAGTCTCATTTAATTTAGATTGATCATCTTAGAGTCTTAGGCTATATTTGGTGTTTTGCATTGTATTTCTTAAGAACTTTTAGGTAATTTTGAGTTCAATGGATGGATTGAATGATGCTAAAGGCATGGAGCTTAAAGAATCATAAAGAAAATGTTCTTGAATGCAAATGGGTAGATGGTAGATGGAGAACCAACCAAAGTGTCTAAACTATTGGATTAGATGGAAGCTTTCCCATAATTGGATTGAGCTCAAATTTTGGGACAAGATAGGAAATTGATTTATCTTCGTTTTGGCGGTGGTTTCAGCTCATTCCAAGCTACGGTTCAAAAGTTATGGGTGAAATACCGAAGACATATCTGAAACACGGCGACCTGAGCTGAGGGGTTGTGAACCGTTAGCCAGAGGAGTCCAGACCGCCAGGAATGCTTGCTGGGAAGGATGGCGGTCTTGAGAGAGAGGTTGTGGACCGCCAGCCAGAGGGCCCTGCACCGTAAGGAACCCCCAAAATCACAAAAACTTTCCTAGATCCGACCCGATTTGTCCCGGATCGACCCAATTCAACCATTTTCCCTACAAATACTCAATGTTAACCTCCTTAGAACCCTAAGCTACCTAAAAAACAATTTTTCTTTTTAGTTTTTCATAAATTTTGGTTATTTTAAGATCTAAACAAGTTATAAACACTTTGTTTTAGATCCTTTTTAGTTTTTAATGGATTTGATGTCTCTTTGATTATTGTTTCTTCTTTGTTCTTCAAAGTTTCTTCATTTATTATAAAGTTTGAATCTTTCTTTCATTTTCAATAGTTTGTTTGCATTTTATCCATCTCATCTCATCTCTACTCTTCTTCTAACATATATAATCAAGAGCAAGTGACAATCTCTTGGTTTTACATGGCTTTTAGTTAGTAAATTTTTTGTTGGATCATGGGTTATGCTAGATTAGCTTGATTGGTGGTTGAATGATGATAGTTTAGGTTATATCTTGTTCGATCCTTTGTATTTGATTATGCTTAATGCTATATTAGGCTTGGGAAAGTCATTCTAGGCTTAGTGCATTTTGGTGCCCGGAAGGTGTTTGATGAAATGCTTGAACCAATCTTATGTGAGTTTTACATGCCTAGCCAATGGGAATTGATGATTAGGGTGTTTAGTGAACTAAATGGACTTTTTATTAATGCTTATTCATCATTTGATTGCAATTGGGAAATTTGTTAATTATGTGATTAATGAAGTGTTTAGTTCCATGGGAATGGATTAGTCATATTTGTGAGTTCCATGTTCTAGGATAGTGCTTCATCAAATCTTTGCATCATTGTTTGATTTTTACTTCATCCTCATGATAGTTATGCCCATGGTCCAATGCTTCTTTTATCTTATTTTCGTCTTTGTTTGTTTTGTTCTTTGCATTTGTTGGGGTCAAAAACGGTCCCGACGAAATCGATACCTGAAAAGGACTACGTGGACGATGTTTTCTCCTTCGGACACAGGAATCGTAAGGATATTTGAAAACTCCGAGATTCTCATCGTTCAGGTTGTCTCTTCCCGACCTGGCTTTGAAGCTTCGAAGATAATCGATCATGACCAATCTCCGCATAAAGTTTATCCATCCGCAAGCAACAAGAGCATCCAAGTGCTAAGGTTAGCATTGACGATTCTTGGATAACTCTCACAAGGCCACATGATACGTCCTTCGGAGCGATAGGAAACCACCAAAAGCATTGGAGAACCGCGTCGCTTCGGAGAAATGTCTAAACGCCGATTGATTCCAAACCTACAAACGAGTCTTGGAACCGATTGACGACTGAACTAGAGGCCGATCTAGACGTCGATTGGAACCAAGACCGGAGGTCCGTCTTGGCGCCGAGACCAGAGCATGGTCTTGGCGCCAATTGGCGTCAAGACAGAAGGTCTGTCTTGGCGCCAATTGGTGCCAAGACCAAGGCATGGTCTTGGCGCTAGTTGGCGCCAAGACAGAGTGTTTGTCTTGGCACCGGTTGGCGCTGAGATGCGGATAACGTTCAGCCGTAATCCGTTGACTGAACTACATCCTTTCTGATCGTCATTTCCTTCGAACCGTCACTTGATTGTCTCTCGTTTCGTCTCGATTGGAGTTTCTGTCAAACCGTCATGATGATAGTCGTAAGGATTCGTGCTTTTCGTGGACTTCATATCGATCGTGTAAAACGACGACGATTAACTTAAACACCGGAAGAGTCTAAACTATACGATCGGCCTCATCGTTCCACGAAACTATTGCCGCTTATTCTTACGAGAAACAGTTTCCCGCAATAAATCGTANAAAGGGCCCAAACCGCGATAACGGTCCACTTACGATTTCCGGGCGAGAACCGGCCCACTTAGAATGACGGTTTTCCACGGTTTTGCGAAAATGTTATATTTCGAGAAGATAAGGAAGGATCTCGAAAAGATATATGCAAATCAGGGAAAAAAGGAATATTTCCACGAAAAAATATGCACGAATCGGGGACGAGAAAGGAAACGAGCAAAGTCCACGAAGACCTATATAAAGGGTGCGAAGGGAGAGATACAAGACAATTTTCGTCACCGCAAAACACTTAGAAAAAACTAGAGTTCTTACTTTGTTTTCGTTAGCGAGCTACGTCTCAACTAGTTACAAGTCTACGCTGTAGTTCTCGGTAATCGTCACCAATAGTTCTTGAGGCCACGACTTAACATCGGTTGCGCACGCTCATACCACGAATTCGAATAAGATCTCTTATACTTTCTTCGTTATCTGTGTGTTT
>OVAN01010381.1:0-15827 GCA_900406275.1 Anastatica hierochuntica | reverse complement strand
TAACCCCGACTAAGAAACACTATTTGACAGAGTTACGGAAGAGTTGTGTTCATCTTCTTCCTTTCCAAGCTCTAAAAGCCAACGGACAAGAGTAAGCTCTATTTGTTTGTGTTTTCTCCTGCATCAAATGAAAAAGTTTCTTTGATCTGATATGTTACCAAGTTTCTCTTTTCAGTGACACAATCACATAGTCGTCCTCTACTTCAAATTCTAGGGTGGAAGGTACAACAGAATCATGTCGGCGATGTTCGAAACAACGATCTTTTATCAATTCCAAGTCAAGTTTCTTGGAGATTTCGTCTCTTTATATATTTATATTAACACAAAACATTGGTTAGTGATACTCGAATATAAGGAAAACAAAAGTTGAGCGGGTAGACTTAAGACGAGAAGCCAAATCTCAGAGTTCATGCAATGTTTTGATCTGTGATACTGACCCACGATTCTTAATTTTATCAGCNTACTGACCCACGATTCTTAATTTTATCAGCAAGCTTTCTCGACAACTTTTATTGCCTTACCAACGAGTGTCACAAGAAGTTCCAAAAATTTAACNCTTAATTTTATCAGCAAGCTTTCTCGACAACTTTTATTGCCTTACCAACGAGTGTCACAAGAAGTTTCCGACATGAACATAAATGGTAGGAAAGACCACACATATGTTGTGCTACTGCAAACATATTCAGCTTGAACGTGCATTTTAAAAACATATGGTGTCTTTACAGGTTACTTGGCCTTCAACGCTCACTATAAGTGATTATCTACTTATGATTTACATGTGAGAAGTCATCTGATATCTCTAGATAATGAGACACACAACAAAGCTAAGCTATGTTAAGAAAGGTTGGTTTTAATGTTGATTCCAAAGCAGAACATTGCCGCTAGCTCAAAAGCTCCAGATCCTCCACAAACATTGGTGAGACAAATATTTTAGTTTTTCGAATTCGTTGGAAGTTTTCAACAAGAGAGAAATGACTTCTTATTTATCAATCAAAAGATAATTGTGGACTTGAACCTGATGATCATATAAGAATTGCTTCTTGTTTGTTCCATGACTCCAAGGCTTAGATTCTATGATAAAGAAACAATAATTTTATCATCGAAAATAGTTTAGTCGTTTCATGGTTTTGAAGACATTTAAATGCTTTTGTCCACATCAAACTTTTTTCAAATGAAGATAAAACCAGACGAAGTGGTAATGTATGCTATGTTTCACATATATATACACATAAGATGGAGAAATTATTTGATTTGATGAATAGTAAATTTTAATTAAAATTTTAATTCTAAATTTTAAAAAATTAGATCCTCCAAAATTTCTGGGGAGATTTTAGAATTAAATAATGTTAAATATTTCTAAACTAACTTGGTATATTTATTTTTTTGTTAAAAATAAATTTTTATTTAATATGTTTAATTTTAAAAATGTTTTTATTAACGACATCACTTTATATATATATAGTGATTTTAAATGAGTAAAAAAATTGTTGAGGTATTATTCAGGAAAAAGAAAGTATATATTGTATTGTTATGAATATGTCAAAATTTGCTGTATCAAAATGATACTAAAAAGTTTTGATGTATTTTATGGAATTTTCTTCCGACATTCAAAGCTAAATATTTTCTCTCGTGGAAAATCAAAGCTTAATGTTATTTTTGTTTATATTTGAAATTTTATAAAATACTATGTTTGTTAGTTTATATTCAAATCTCAAATGTTCTTTGCTATTTATCTTTTTTGATTTAGCTCTTTTAAAATAGGCTACCTCAAGTTTCAAACAACGAAATAAAATAATGTTATTAAAACATACTAATGTATTGCCAAATATAACTTGGTTTTACAAAAATATAAAATAAATATAACAGTAAAGAATCTTTTTAAATTTGTCAAAGTTTATAATAGTTATTAGAAGGAAAAACAAATCTTCAGAAAAATTATAATATTTATACAAATTTAGTGTTACGAGATTGTACTTGAAATATATTCTACATTTACTCTAAAATCATTTTAAAATTATAAATATGAATTCATTTAAAAATGTAAACAAGAAAATACATCTACAAACAACTCCAGCAATTGTAATTTTCTATTTGTTGTCATTACTAAAGAGCTACAAATTTGTCTAAACACTTGGTCGAATTTCATACGCTTAAGGAAATTTCTAATGTATTACGCTCTATCTCCTAAAACATAGCGACTCCAAAATCGAGTGGATTTTGTTTCACTGTACTACATAGAAATAAAGCGATCAATAGAATTTTTCAACTAAGGAATACACTCATTTGTCTATATTGAAATTGAAGTAGAGCGAAGTTAAAATAAATTCTACTGCAAACTATTCGCTCTAATTTAATCAATATTTGTAAATAATACTATGCAACTGCTATAACATAAATTCCGCGCGTAGCGCAGTATAACCCCTATTTTACTTAACACAAAACAAAGCTGCCCTGCGACTTAACTCGTGTAATATATTGAATACACATTTGATCTTATCGTTGATCAATTATAATTTAAAGCTACTATGAACATCCTTCATATTGCGGTACATTACAACTTAAGTTACTTTAACAGAAAAATGTGAATTAAAGGCTAAAACTAATGTTACAACCATATATATGCATACAGCAAAACCAAAGACATTGATATAATTTTGAAGAAGTATGCAACAAATTGCCAATGTTAATACAAAAATTGAAATATATATTTCCAGCGAAATATTTCTACCTTCCTTATAAATTTAGTCTTACACCACCAATTTAAATTTTGAAGCCAAACATTACTGTCTTTAGAAAGGGCATAAATCGACGCCTCGAAAAAGTATTTAGTGCAGATGAAAAAGAGATTCAAAACTGCAATCATTTGCACTCTATAATATTATTTATAAAATAAAAATATTCTACACGTTAGTATAGTAAAGTTTACAAAACAAAATAACATATATAAAATTTGAAAACATGACACTCAAAGAGATTTGACCACCACACGATAGATGGCGATGGCGATTTTAGATCTCGGTTTAAACTAGATCGGCGGCGACCGTGTATGGAGTTAACTTCGAATTGACGGTGGTTTCGAGGTGGAGATGGGGAAATTAGAGCAGATCAAAGCAATAAGGAAGTGGTAATGAATCATATCGACAAAGGACCCTCTTCCAGAGACACAAAAGGAACATGAAGTAATTTTGCCATCCTGTTTCAGGGGAGTGATGGCGATCACCGATGCTTAAGGAGACTCATAGCGGAAGATCTTTTCTGTATCCATGGTTATCAATATTGGGGATTTTGGGGGTTTAAAGATCGAGGAAGGGTTCACGTTTGGAGAGATCTAATGGTTAATGAGGCTGATGAGACTTCTGCGAGTCTGAAGGTTTTTCTGCGGGAGGTGTTAACAACGGTCACATTGGGCTCATACCTCGATTGTCTACTGAGGTTTGGCTCATTTGTAGGGTACTGTGGATGCAAATGGGGTTTGTTCTCATGAACCAGAGGCTGCCGAAAAAGCATTGGCTTTGGAAAGGGGACAAAGTTTTTGAGAAGCAAGGGCGCTATGGTAGCATAAGGTTGAATTAGTTAACGAAAAGTTGATGGGGAGAGAAGTATGTCGAAGCTCAATGGTTTTGGAAATAATCATCATGGTTGATTTGTGTACTTAATGGTTATGACTGAGGTATTCTCGAGGATAAGTGAAGATTTGTTTCGATTCTTATGGGTAATACAGTGAGATAAATCTTCGAAGGCATTTCAAGGGGAAATGATATTAGGAAACTATATATTGGTAGAATCGAGATCACAATCAGAATTTTAGCTTTTGGCAAGTTTTGGTTTTTGTTATGGGCAAGATCTCCAATAGAGTGGGACAGTTACACGCGGAATTAATTCGTTGGATTGTAAGGATCAATTTTTGATCCTTGGTTATTCTACTAGGGATTATTTTTATTGAGGCAGATGGGATTCAACTTAGTATATATAAAGGAGCAGAGTCTGAGGCTAAGTCATCCGACTCTTTTGGTTTACTATTGTTTTTGTGTGATAAACAGAGATACATCACATATAATTCATCTTGTCAAGAGACTGTCTTTTGGAATCTTAAGGTTGGTCTGAATATGGCTCGATTGATGGCTAACAAAGGAAAGAGTTTAGTCCAAACTGAGGCTGTGAAGCTCTCAGAGTCCAATTGTTTGCTTTGACTATGATTGGGAGGCTGATGAATCCGGATGTCCAAAGAATGGATAGTCTGCTAGTCAATCTTCCAAATATATGGACGTTAGAAGGCAAAGTTGAAGGTGGTGACCTGGGTAATGGAAAGTTTCAAGTCAACTTCAAATCCGAGAGGGATATTTTAGATGTTTTAATCTATGGTCCGTACCATTTCAACAGATGGATGGTCTCTCTGGTTAGATGGGAACCTGTGGTTCTACTATTTTATCCCTCAACCATCACTTTCTGGGTTAAAACATAAGACATTCCAATGCATATATGGGAGTTGGAAATGGTTCCGGCAGTGGGAAATGTTAATGGGATGGTAAAGGATATCGATGAGGACTCGGGTACTGTGAAAGTAATGGGGGATGGCTTTAACCCAAACTGTGGTGCCCTTCGAACATGCAGAGGAGATTATTGTCGGTTTAAAGTATGACAAGCTTATGGCTACTGCAAGCATTGTCACCTATTAACACACGACATATAGCAGTGTCCATACCCGAAGGTGACTCATGGGCAAAAGCAGGAGGTTTCTCACCATGGTTGTGAAGCTGAAAGCCTTACACGAGAAAGTTAAAACAGAGGGAGAGCTCGCAGATTACCTGTTAAAAGGGCTTTGGATAGGGAGTTAGTGGATAGCTTTGCACATGATTCTCAAGGGTGTGATGGGAGACACAAAGACAATAGAGACGGTAAATTTCTCGGCAGAGACTCTTGCGCAAAAAAAGTGATGAAAAGAGGGGATGTTGGGGATGCTCGGGTCTATTGGTATAAAGGTTATAAGCAGGGGAACCTTCGATAGCATTACAAAGATGTTCGTCCAAGGGACGGGAGTTCATCCTCAGCTCTAAGTCAATGTCAATCTCAGTGGCCAAAGCCACCATATTCTAGAGAAGCTAATCGAAAGGGACATAATGCGATGACAGTGGATTTTCATAACCAATCAAGCGACAAAGGCTAAGGTAAAGTAATAGACATGCCTAAGGATAATGTGATTGCTAATGATAATCTTCTCATGTCCTCTAGTCTGGTAGATACAGATGACTTTTTGGTTGAAAATGGCGAGTTCATGGATTATTGTGTTCTGGGAGAAGTTGGGAACGAGGTGGAGGGTCCTGATCCTGAAAAGGAGTTATTGGATAATGAGGAACTGGTGGATAATGAGGTTTTGCTGGCTGAGGAAATTAAACCCAAGGAAATGGTCTTTGGTTCTTCTGAAAGTCTGACCCGTACGGTCATAGTAGCTGAGATAGGGGACTCATCGAAGATTATTGAAACAGGTATTTTTTTTCTCATGTTTTCAAGTCTATCTTGGGTTTTGAGGAACTTATTCAGGATATTAAGGATATTAACTTGAATCATAGGAAATCATCAAGGGCTAGGTGTAGTAAGAGCCCCAAAAAAATAAAAGGAATGAATATTAGGAAGATGAATATGATGTTAATGGTATCATCTAAAAAGCGTTTGGATACTCGTGGAAATATGTAAAGAGTTATCTGGTATCTAATATGAATTCATCTCATATTTTAGGTATGAAGAAGGTAGTCATGGAAACTAAAGGAGGCACTAAGGCCATGGTGTCATCAAAGATTACAAACCAAGGGATGGTGGCTCTCTCGAAACCATCGGCTCTTCCGAAAAGATTCTAAGTTGGAATTGTCAAGGCTTGGGAATAAACTTGATATCAGATACTTTAAAGGATCTTTGGAATAAATTTACACCTGATATTCTTTTAATTTTAAAATTTTCATTTAAGTTTTGGATTTAATAATTTGTACACGGTGGATCTGTTAGGATCATGTGGTGGACTTACTATTTTCAACAATAATGAAATAATACTAGATATTTTGTTCTCTAGTAACATCATTATTAATGTTTACGCTTCGTTTCATGGCATTAAAGTTTCTATTTCGTTTGTATTTGGTGAACCTGTCTCTGCATATCGATACAAAGTATGAGACAAATTAATGGAAATAGGACTATAAAGGTCAAAACCCTGGTTAATAAAAGGGGATTTAAATGAATTAACTGATAATCATGAGAAGAAGGGAGGAGAAATGCGATATGCGGCTTCTTTTGTCCCTTTTAACCACATGTTAAGTCATTGCGTAATGACAGAATTTCCGTATGTGAGGGACCAACTTTCAAGGAAAGGTACACGAAATAAACAAAACGTCCGATGTAAATTCGATAGAGCGGTAGATAACGAGGACTGGCATAATGTTTTTGGACATTCCGAAGTGGAATATCTAGCAATGATATGATCAGATAACCATCCAATATTATTAAAAGTTAATTATAAAGAGGAAAATTTTTACAAAAAATTTCGGTTCGACAAAACATGGGTAGGGAAGGACAGCTTTGCTAAGGCGATCGCCACGTGTTGGCAATATATAAGGAATTTTAGGGAACTAGTTTTCGTGGAAAAATAAAATATTGTAGAAATTCAATCTCATGGTGGAAGAAAAATAATATACCACCGAGGAAAGAGAATATAGAGGTTTTGAAGGCTAAGTTGGAAGAAGCTCAGAATGATGATTCAGTATCACAAGATATAATCATCGCTATTCAGAAAAAGCTTCAAGAAACTTATAAAGAAGAAGAAATTTATTGGAAACAGAAAAGCAGGAACCTATGGTTAAAAGAAGGGGACAGGAAAACAAAAAAATTTCATGCTTCAACGAAACAAAGGCGGGCATGAAATCATATTTTGGGACTTTTCAATTCCAGAACACACGGGAGGAATCACCAGAAAAGATGGGAAATATAGCGACAACGTATTTTCAAGATCCTTTCACACCTTCTATGATAGGAAGTTTTTCTCGAGTTCTTGAGAATTTGGTACCGATTATTACTGATAGGATGAACCAGTCATTGACAAGGGATAGTTCGGAAAAGGAAATAAGGTCTGCACTTTTTACCATGCACCCTTAGCAAGCGCTTGGACCAGATGGGATGACGACTTTGTTTTTACAACGTTATTGAGGGGTTCTAAAAGATGACTTGGTCAGCTTGGTAAAAGGATATTTTAGGTTAGGAAAATTTGATCCACGACTTAATGAGACAAATATTTGTCTCATACCCAAGACGGACCAACCTAATAGGATGTCAGAGCTTAGACAAATTAGCTTATGCAATGTGGCCTTTAAGATTATATCCAAAATTTTATGTCTAAGGTTAAGAAAGTTTCTTCCGTCAGTCATCTCAGAGATACAATCGACCTTTGTGTCCGGAAGACTAATCACGAAGAATATTTTGATTGCTCAGGAGTTGTTCCATAGATTACGTACTAACCAAAATTGTCATTATGAGTTCATGGCCATTAAGACGGATATGAGCAAGGGATATGACCGAGTTGAATGGCCTTTTTGGAAGCATTTATTCATAAATTGGGCTTTGGACAAAAGTGGATCTCCTGGCTAATGTGATGTGTTGAGTCGTTATCCTATAAAATTCTTTTAAATGGTCACCCGACAGGGAACATTGTTCCTCAGAGAGGATTAAGACAACTTGATCCTTTATCCCCGTATTTGTTCACCTTATGTACGAAGGTTTTGATTGATAACCATAAACAGAAAGAAATGGATGATTCTTTAATAGGGATTTCGATTACAAACCAAAGTCCTGCGATCTCTCATTTGCTTTTCGCAAACGATAGTCTTTTCTTTTGCAAAGCAGAGGCTTCTCAGTGTCAAGCTATTTTAGATGTTTTTCATGACTATGGGGCTACATCTTGACAAGTAGTAAACTTTGATAAGTCATCAGTCTGGTTTGGTAAGAATGTTCCAGAGCATAATAAAGTTGCGATGAAGGTACAACTAGACATCTCAAAAGAATGGGGAATGAGTAATTATCTAGGTATCCCAGAGAGTCTGGGCAGTCCTAAAAGCCAAATTTTTAACTTTATAAGGGTACGACTCGGGGAACGACTTAGTGAATGAGTAACTGGATGGTCGTCCAAAATTTTTATCAAAAGGGGGCAAGTAAATTCTGATAAAATCAATTGCTCTGGCATTACCCAATTATGTCATGTCATGTTTTAAGCTCCCCAAAGGCTTAACTTCAAAGTTAACTAGTCTGATTTCTAAATTTTGGTGGATTTCCAATGGATGTAACTGCGATTTTCACTGGGTTGCATGGGATAAAGTGTGAATTCAAAAAGAGAACAAAGGCCTAGGCTTTAGATTTCTGGAGGATTTCAACACGACCTTATTGGACAAACAATTATAGAGATTAATACAGTTTCCAGATTCTTTGGTTGCTCGCGTTCTTTGTGGCATATTCATTTGAAATTTCCATCCTTTGAACGCAAAAAAAAAACAAACTATCCTTCTTTCAAATGGAAGAGTATTTTCTCAGCCCAAACATTGCTGAAACATGGGATTAAGATAAGGATAGGCTATGGAATAAATACATCAGTGTGGCATCATCTGTTCCCTTGGATATTTGATGTGTACATATTTTCATGCATATTTGGATGCAGTTTAGCTTAGTTTCATCCACATTTAGGTTGTAAATATTGCATATAAGTCTTAGAATCCATAGGTTTGAGTCTAGAGTCTAGTTTAGGATCATTTTGCATTTGCATATCATTTTCTTTGCATTTGTAGGAACTACCTTTGGACAAAGAATCAATGGAATTTAAAGGCTACAAGCAATGGGAGAAGATGGGATCAAAACAGGCTAGTAAATGGTGAAGAAAGGAGCCACAAGCTGTCAAGGTGGGTTGCAACTAGCCAACCTCGGGTCGATAGTGGCCAAGGTTGATGACCTTGCTTCCCAAGGTGAGCCACTGTCGACCCCCAGGTAGCATGCCTTGGGTTGACAGCACGCAACCTTGACGTAAAAAACTACTTCTAGGGCACCCTCTCNCCCCCCCCCCTTTTTGTATAAATACATCCCCTAAGCCTCCAAGAACATTTAGACTACCTCAGCTATTGTTTGTTGTGTGTTATGTTTCTACATGATTTAAAGATTTTGTAAACACTTTTGTGCTTCAATATCTTTAAATCATTATTGTGTTTGTCTTCTCTTTAATCTATTGTTCATCTTTGTTCTTCACCAAGTTTCTTCCTTTTTCAAAGATTCTTCCTTTCTCACAAAGTTGGGATTTTTCTTGGACATTCTTGTGTTTGTTTGCATTTAATCATCTTTTCTCATCTCTTCTCACATTCTTCTCACTTCAAGCATGGATTTTCAAGAAGCTTGTGACACTTCTTGGTTTTCCATGGGCCTTAGTGAGTAGAACACATTGGATCTTGGATTGGTAGATTATGGAGTAATTAGGTGGTTAGATAATGATGTCTACGGATAGAATGAACTTAGATATCTATGGTCTAGGTGTTCTTAATGCTAGATCTAGGATAAAAACTTGATCTTGATATGTATGCATTTCACGCCCGAGAGGTATTCGATGAAATGTCTCGGAGAACCTAAAGCATGCTAAACTTAGCTTAGCAAAAAAAGTTTATAGCTTGGGAGTTTAGTGACTCTATGGACTTGTTCTTAATTATTCCTAATTGATTTATGATTTGCAACAAACGAGAGTTGAGTGAATGTAATCAATATGGAAATGGCCTACTGTCACGAGAGTGGATTAGGCTAGTAATGATTCCTTGGTTGTGAGACTAGTTCTTTTGATTGACTCCTTTCTTGGTAGTTAGCCACTTGATTACCTATTCTCAATTGCCAATCCAAGTTCCACTTCTCCATCGTTTTAAGTCTCGTTTAGTGTGTTTAGGTTGTATTGCTTGTTCTTTATAATCTATGTGCCGCCACTTTTCTCTCTTCTTATTTGTTTAGCTTAAGAGATATTGTATATTATTAGTACTTGAATCTCTAGTTCTCATGGGTTCGACCCTTAAATACTACAATTGTCATAGTCGTATACTTGTGGTTAGTGGGGATCGTTAATGATAAAGGATTATAAATTTAAAACTTGAAATTGAGTTAATAACTAGTGAAAACTAGTCTCATCAAGTTTTTGGCGTCGTTGCTTGGGAACTAAGTAGATTCTCATTAGGATTTCAAATTTTCCTTAGATTAAGCTTTTTTATGTTTTGTTTCTTTTTGTTTGGATACTAACTTTCTTCCAAGTGTTTGCTCATTTTGATAGGTCAATCACAAAGAAGAAAGGAGATGTCTTCCTACATGAATTTGATGTCGAAGCTCATGTTGTAAGAATAAGAAAGAAAGGTAGCTTAAAACCCCCTACCTACCATGGAGCTTATAAGCCATCCACCTCAAGGGAGTGCCAACCACATGAGTATTATACTCCAAGGAATTTACATGGATATGGTGAGAGTTACCATCCTAGTAATGAACCTTACAATATTCAAGAACCTCATTCTCCCAAATCTTCGAAAATTGAAGAGAGCTACAATATGCTTAAGGCTTTGATACAATCGCAAAATGAGTTGAAGAATGAGATGCATGAAAGATTTGATAGGATGAACGCCATTAATCACCAACCATATGGGGACTATGCTCAAAAAAGTCAATATGAAAAGGGTGAGAGATCTAATTCTTGGGAAGTGGAATGTGAAAATCAAAAGAGTCATTCTTCCTAAATCTCAAAGGAAGATGAGAACCACAACTTGCTTAAGGAATTGTTGGAAGGAAAAGAAAGGGGAAGGATTGAGATAGAAAGACACTTCGATTCTATTTGTACCAAGATAGAAGATATCACCAACATCTTTGGCTCTCAAATGGAAGATAAAATGAAACATGTGGAGCAAACAACCACAAGAACTATACAAAGCGTTGAAGAAAAATAAGAAAAGAGTCTACCTCTTGACAAAACCAAAACTTTTGAAGAAAATACAATTGCTATTGAGGAGTGTTTTGAAGAGGAAGATCAAAGCAAGGATGAATTCCTAATTGAGATCGAAGAAGATATTATAGAGTTTGAATCACAACTTGAAAGCAAGATTGATGAAGATTTGATTGTGAAATATGACGAAGAGGCTACAACCATGGGCATCTTCGATAATCAATACTTTCCTATGGGAGAGCCAATCTATGACGAGTATGATGATGAAGTCAAAACTGTTTGCATCTCAAGTGATTCATTCAACAACATCAAGGAAGTAGTAGGCACAATTAGGAAGAACCTTGAAGACCCTTTGGAGAATGTATTGGTAACCAAAATTAAAAAGGAAAAAGAGGAGATTTTCATTGATGATGATGAAACCTCAGGCAAAGAAGAAGCCACACTAGATGAGATTCAAGAGGAAGAAGAGAGCATCAATGAATTTGAAGAACACTTCAGATATCATAGTATGGAAGCTATGAATGCAAAGTTGGAGGAAGATGCACAAAAAGGATGGAGTTTCCCAACCAAAGAAGAACCACATGTGATATCCATGGCCAAGAAAGAAGTCAATAAGAAAGAGTCTAAGGAGAAACAACAAGAGAACATTGAGGATCCTCAACAAAGGTTCTAAGAACAAGAATCTCCAATGGACAAACCTTTTGACAAAGACATTGGCTTGATCTCCACCAAAGAAGTCAGCATAGATGATCCAAGGAGGATTCCTTTTGACGAGATAAGGATGAAGACATTTAAGGGATGGTTCTATGATGAATATGAGACGGGTGATCCATGACTTCAGCAAGGGAACCTTAAAAGAACGTCAAGCAAAGGGACTTTAAACAAAGCGCACTTAGGTGGCAATCCCATGAATATCCTTTTTTTTATGCTTTAATTTTGATTTTTTATTTTGGTTGTGTGTTGGTTATCTTGAAAATGTTTGTAGGGGAGTTAGAAGCTTGTAGCCTTTGAGTTGAGCCTAATTATTTAAGATGCTTTCTAAGTCCAATTTGCTAATGATGATTAAATTTGATTTAGACACTTGATTAGGGACGTTTAAGAGTAATGTTTATGCATGTATTTGATTTTGTGCGGTATTATATTACGATTGGATTGGTGCATTTGATCTTAGCTTCGTGATAAATGACTAGTTCCTATGTTACTTTTTGAATCCATGAATAATTTGAAATAGGAAAATGTCTAGTTCAAGAATTTGAGTTTGATTTTGTCTTAAGAGATGGATTTGACATGATTGCTTATGAAAGCAAATGTTGATTTAAGCTTGAGTTTGGAAGATTGAATGATTTTTGCTAAGTTGATTTGAGTAGAACCGATTGAGTATTGACTTTTGCTTGAAATAGATCATGGTTCATACTCTCACTTAGTATTTCATTCGAATTTAATTGCCTCTTGATACTTACATTACTTAATTCTCTTGTTTAGGCACAAACTCAAATCAAAGACCAATAGGAAAAGCACATGAGAAGATACTCAAAGAGAACAAAGAAGCTTTCAAAGGCATCCTTCTTCAAAAGCCGACCCCAACTCCTACGCTTCATCCTCTAGACACTCATACATATGAATTGTCCGAAAGTACGCCTACAAACTATTGTGAATATCATTGCATATTTTACTTTTTATGTGTGTTCTTACAGGGTCACTCTCACGGCTTAGGATTCATCGAGTTGGTGAAATTTAAGTCCGGGGAAGGGGCTTAGTACTAACTATATGTTTGAGTTGTGATGTTTTCTCTTTCTTCATGCATATTTGAGTCTTGCATTGTATAGAAAATTTGCATAAATTTTTCAAAAAAATTTCATATAGGATTGCATTTTGCATAAGGAACAATAATAGAATAGCCTTGTAGATAGTTAAGTCTTGCTTAATGATTAATACCCTCATTAGAAGTACAATAATGCTTAGACCACCTAGAATTCAAAGGAAAATCCATCTTTGGAATTAACCTCTTGAAGTCTTAGGTGAAGGTTGAAGTTATTTATCATCTAAGGTTAATCTCAACTAAGTGAAACTTAAACTTGACTTAATAATCTTGCTTATGGGCTTAGTCATACTTAACCATGGATAAACACGAGAGACTAAAGCTATGTTTACAATTTTTACCACTCTTCTTAGCTCAAGTGGCTACTCTCACTCTTAGACTAGTTACCACACCCTTATTAACCCGTAGACCTTCATTTCAAACCACTTATTAATTTGAATATGAGGCCTCTTTTGGAAAGTGCAAACATGGACAAAAACCCGTGTGCAAAGAAGTTGAACGACAAGGGAGTGCTTCCTTCGGATTAGCCTCACTTTAAGGCTAATTAGAAATATAGGGGGTTGTTCTTTGATGTTCATTTTGGCTTTTGGTTATGGGAATGTCTTGGTATCTCAACCATGTGAAGTAGAGCTTTAATGTTAGATCATCCAAGGTTTGAGTTGGGAATAAGAGAAAGAGAAAATTAAAAAAAAAAAGGAAAGAAAGAAAAGAAGAAGAAAATGAACTAGAGATTAGAAATGTATTAGCTCTAATCTTAACATATAAAAGCCTAGAGAGTTCAAACTTAAAGTCTAAGAAAAGAAAATTGAATCAAAAGTTGAATTAGAAAGTGGCTCTAGAAAGATAGAAAGAAGGTTGGAAGCTAAGTGCAAAATGAAAAATGAATCTCTAGTTGTTACAAAGGTTAAGAGAAAAATGAGCTTAATTGGATGTAAGGATTTTGATTTCAAGGACTTAAGTGGGAAACACAAAGGGAAGATGAGTAGACTTACGCACTTTTGGGTGGGAATCATTAGAGGTAAGAAAGATCATGTAAGCATAAATTGTTTGACTCCACCTCAATTTTGCCTAATGTCTTGCACTACTATTTGAGAGAAACCACCTTTCAAATGAGTGAAACCTTCTCTTTTATCACTTCTTCTTATTATTAGCATTTCTCTTACCAAACCAAACAGATTAGATACTTTGCCCATAAGTGAAGAACGCATATGAAAGCTTAATTGAATATTAATGAAATTGGCTGTGGAAGTGATTTAAGGATGCTTAGCCTAGGTTCCTAGAGATGGTTTTGTGATGAATATGGCTAAGTACATTGAGTCTTTATTGTTCATGCATTATGATATTTATCTTTAGGACATTGAGCATAAGACATCTCTTTTCTATTGTGGTTTCCCACTTGTAAACCTCACTTCCGGGTTTGGTCTTTTTTCTTTGCTTGAGGACAAGCAAAGGACAAGTCCAGGGAAGTTGATGTGTACATATTTTCATGCATATTTTGATGCATTTTAGCTTAGTTTCCTCCACATTTAGGTTGTAAATATTGCATATAAGTCTTAGAATCCATAGGTTTGACTTTAGAGTCTAGTTTAGGATCATTTTGCATTTGCATATCATTTTCTTTTCATTTGTAGGAACAACCTTTGGAGATAAATTTGGGAGCTTGAGATGATAGAGTCTAGAGGCTAAAAGGACAAAGAATCAAGGGAATTTAAAGCTAGAAGCAATGGGAGAAGATGGGATCAAAAGAGGCTAGCAAATAGAGAAGAAAGGAGCCATAAGCTGTCAATGTGGGCTACCATCGACCCTGAGGTCGACAGTAGCCAATCTTTGGTCGACAGTGGCCAAGGTTGACGACCTTGCTGCCCAAGGTGAGCCAGTGTCGACCCCTAGGTAGCATTCCTTGGGTCGATAGCAGGAAACCTTGACGTAAAAAAGTGTTTCTAGGACACCCTGTCACCCCCTTTTAGTATAAATACATCTTCTAAGCCTCCAAGAACATTTTAACTATCTAAGCTATTGTTTGTTGTTTGTTGTTTGTTCTTGTGTTTCTAAATGATTTAAAGATCTGTAAACACTTTTGTGCTTAAATATCTCAAAACCATTCTTGTGTTTGTCTTCTCTTTAATCTATTTTTCTTCTTTGTTCTTCATCAAGTTTCTTCATTTTTCCAAGATTCTTTCTTTCTCACAAAGTTGGGATTTTTCTTGGATTTTCTTGTGTTTGTTTGCATTTAATCATATCTTCTCATCTATCCTCACCTTCTTCTCACTTCAAGCATGGATTTTCCAGAAGCTTATGACACTTCTTGGTTTTCCATGGGCCTTAGTGAGTAGAACACATTGGATCTTCGATTGGTAGATTAGTGAGTGATTAGGTGGTTAGATAATGATGTCTAAGGATAGAATCAACTTAGATCTCTATGGTTTAGGTGTTCTTAATGTTAGATCTAGGATAAAACCTTAGTCTTGATATATATGCATTTCACGCTCGAGAGGTGTTCGATAAAATGTCTAGGAGAACCTAAAGCATGTTAAACTTAGCTTAGCCAACGGGAGTTGATTGCTACGGAGTTTAGTGACTATATGGACTTAATATTAATGATTCCTAATTAATTTATCATTTGCAACAAACGAGAGTTGAGTGAATGTAATCAATATGGAAGTGACCTATTGTCACGTGAGTCAATAAGGCTAGTAATAATTCTTTGGTTGTGAGACTAGTTCTTTTAATTGACTCCTTTCTTGTTAGTTAGCCACGTGATTACCTCTTCTCAATTGGCAATCCAAGTTCGACTTCTCTATCGTTTTAAGTCTTGTTTAATGTGTTTAGGTTGTGTTGCTTGTTCTATATTATCTTTGTGTTGCCACTTTTCTCTCTTCTTAATTGCTTAGCTTAGGAGATCTTGTATATTCTTAGTGCTTGAATCTCTAGTTCTCGTGGGTTAGACTCTTAAATACTACAATCGACATAGTGATATCTCAGATTTTAACCCTTAAATCACACTGCAAGTGCACAACAAATCACAGTAGTATT
>OVAN01010380.1:0-15829 GCA_900406275.1 Anastatica hierochuntica | reverse complement strand
GTAATATAATTATTTTAAAAATTATGAATTTATTTTAAATTTGAAAACAAAATATATTTAAATTTGCTTNTTAAAATTGATGATTTTAAATTGTATTGGTTTACAATTTTGATAGTGATTAAGTGAAAAGAATATTAGAATATTTTAATATGTTTGTTGGAATATGTAAATAAGTAATTAGAGTTATTTTAATTTATTAGACACATTTAATAAAAATTTTAAAATATGTTTACGTTGAAAAATCACACATAAAAAGTCTATGTCTCCTATTTTAATAAGATATTTAACAAGTTAGCATTTAGCAACTACAAAGCTGATGTAATTTGGCGGAAAAAAAATAAAGAAAAAATCAGTGGTTAAGCTTCTGTTAGGATTCCCATTTGTGACGACCAAAATATTTATATTCGCTTATGGTATCTGTGTGAAAGGAATCCACCAGAAAATGCTGTGATTGGTGGAATTGGTGGTCTCTCAACAATTCTAAAAACCAAAAATCATATGCTCACATCTTTATCCACAACATCTCTTGTTTTTATCTGAATATTTATATATAGTTTTTCTTTTTTCTCATCCTAAAAACAAAAGTTTAGCATTCTATCAGATTCAGTTTCACTTTACTCAACTTTTATTATGATTTGTTTCTTTTCTTTGTGATGTATACTTTTCTGGGAAAAAAACAGATCTCTTTTGATATATATATAAATCTTCTTTTAGCGGTGTATCCTATATACCTTTTTTCCAAACATCCCATGGTGCGATGTTTTGAAACATAATTCATTTTCTTAAAAGTTGAAACATTTTCATCCATTGACGACCGATAGGAACAAAAATCAACCATTATTTATTTTAATATATGTGTTCACCACTATATATCTATATATTTCGAACCAATTCTGAGAAAAAATGTCAATTTATACCTGAACATTAGAAATAGTTATACATGAATCTTATGAGTAAGCGTTCATTTCAACTTAAACAAACGAAAATACAAATTTACTTTCTAGATTCTCTCCAAAATCCTCTTTCTAAAGTCTCGTGTAAATTCAAATTTACACGAGAAACAAAAAAAACTATTTTTTCTCTAAAATCTCTCCAAAAATCCCCTTTCTAAACCTAGTTACCACACAGCTTTTCCATCCCCATGGCGGCCGGCGGTTCCTCTTTGTCGTCGACCTCCCTCTTCTGCTTTGATCTCTGCCTCTCCCCTTCTCTTGCTCCTCTATGCAAACGCGTTGATATACTGATTTTTCTGGATCTCCGGCGAATCTAACGTCGAACCTAAAACGGAGAAAGAGGGATGTCTTGTTTAACCGTTGGAAAAAGAAGCGAGGTTGCATTTCCTTAGAAGCAGAGAAGATACTTGGCATCGGAAAACGGGCTTGAGGTCTCAGATCTGATCGGATGTGACCCAGAACAGTGTTGATCTGGCGAATGTTAATCGGCAGGGAGGCTAGCGGCGAATCTCCGGGGGTTTCCTGAGAGTTTACATTGGCTGCAACTACTTTCTCTAGTAAGATCTCCACTCTTCCTCCTTTGCTTGCTTGTCCAATGCTAAGTTCTGGTCGGGCCTTCTCGTGTTTCAAAAAAATGGTGTAGAGGCCATCGTTTGAAGCCCCTTTGTGTTAGTTGAGCCGAGAGCTAGACTTCATTGTTCTTCATTTTCTCGTGGCTGGTCGTATCTCGGGAGTTCTCCCCTCTGATTGTTTGTGGCCGGATTCAAGTGCCTACAATTACAGCATGCAACTTTCAAAACGGCCTAGTGTTTCATCAATGAGTTTTTACCATGTGTGGAGGTGATTCTTTTCTCTCTGTTGATTTAAAGGGCATCGGGGGTTGTTTTATGGAGCCAAACGTCTTTTAATGGTCGGATTCAAACGCCTTATCTTCCGCCTGTTAACAGCAAGGTCACTTATAATGGTAGTCTTCGGTAAACCTTCCTTATTGATTAAATTGCTTTTCTGCAGGTCTAGCCGACAATGTAGCACACCAAATCACCCTCGGCCATCTTACAGTTAGAAAAATGTCTTTGGCACATCTATTTTAGTTGCTAGCATCAAACTAGCTTTGTCTTGTTTTGATCCTAAAATTTGCCTTTGATTGTCTTGTTTTTCTTTTTATGGGGACATTCATATACACATTGGTTGTATTTAGCTTTGGTTAGATCAATTAGTTTTTGCATTCTCAAAGACTATTTTTATCTTTTTATATCATTATCTCTGCTAATGAAAATTTACATTCTTGTAAAAAAATTCAAATTTACATGCACGAACTTGTCAATTGTGCTAAATTCCAAATTTAAACTAACACCGTGAACAGTTCCACCAATTAGTCGTGATTCAGATTACACGTGTATTAAAGAAACGACGTCGTTTACTTTCTTCGCATATGCNTGGGGGGGGGGGGGGGCTTTAACCCTCAGGGTTCGTCATCTCCATTGTTCACTCTACGAAAAAATAGTTGAGAGACAAAGAAGGATTATGAGGTTTTGCAGATGTGGAGAAGAAGAAGCGATGATGACTTCGAGTACCGCTAAGAATCCAAGAAAGTTATTCCACTCATGTCCTTAATGTTCAGAGGTAAGATTGATTTGGGTTTGATATTTTTCAAGTTACTTTTGACTTATATTATGTCCACAAAAATTGCAGAATAATAATTATCATTTGTTGTAGTGGGCCGATCGATCAATAGTGGAAGAGGTGGAAGATATGTTGCAGAAGATTGGAAAAATGAAGAAGCTAATGTGACAATCGAGAAGAGTCTACGAGCATACAAATTTGAGATTGAAAATCTGGTAATGGAGACGAGGACATGTGAAGCTGTTGTCAATGGGTTTTAGAAGGAATTTCGTAAGTGTATGATGCAAATGCATGGCTTGAAGAACATTGCTTTTTGGTTCATGATAATGTTTTCTTTTACTTCTTTTTTTACTAACAATGATATGGTAGGAAGAGTTGTGTCGTTGGTTTTATCCAAAAATTAAGACTGATTAGTGTATAAGTTAGAGATTTAAAAAAGTTTGAATGTATGGAGATTTAAGAAATCATATGTGTTTGAGATTTAAGAAAACTTGCATCATAAAGTTATAGACTTGAAAAAACCATTACAAAACAAAACTAGTACATAACCAAAAGATTGCATAACAAAATATTTAGTAGTTTCATATTGCATTACGAAAGATGTAGGCATTATATTGCATCATTGTCTTTTACAAAAGCTACATGAATGTCGATTAAGTGAGAATTAAGGCCAGCAATATCCCATGCTTTAAGCCAAAAACTATATACACACTTATAAAATATTATCTCCATGCTCCAACAAGCTCAAAAACAAACTCAAGATGATCTCATATTCCTTGAAAATGAGCATTAACCGTGGAGTTAAGTCATTTATGAACACAAACATTGACAAATAAGAAACATAGACAATGAAAACAAACCTCACAATTTACTCAATTTCGAAATCTTGTGGTCATTGACTCGAACCTTCACTAGAGGCGGACCTACAGTGTCCGAAGGTGGGGCACGTGTCACACACTTTTTTAAATAAATTATCAGGTTCCTCATACCAGAATAAGGGATGTAGTCCAGTGGCCTGTTATGTTTCTTCTCGGCACAAAGAAAAATCTGTATTCAATTTTTTTTTGTCACCTCTTTCAAATAAATATGTTTCTTTTGTAAGACATTCCTTTTATTACTTATACTTTCTTGTTTTTTTTTTGTTTTTCTCTTTTCCAAATTTACCTTCTCAAATAAATTACTTTAAACCATTCTACATTTTTTAGTTTCTAATATCGAAATAATCATCTACTAAAATATTTTAAATATTATTTTACATTTTCTTATTATATATATATATATATATATATATATATATATATCAAAAGATTTAAACACCATTTGTAAATGATCTTCTATTATAAATAAACTCTTGGAAATTAAACATTTGAAACATATTATAAGCACACAGACGTGATTCTTTTCATATTTTTTTTATCATATTAAATTTTTCCCCATACACATTTTTATTCTGGATCCGCCCCTGACCTTCACCCATAGCTTTCCTCTTCTTCCTTGGTGGTCATACTACTCCAGTGATAGAGCATTGCTTCGTTGTATGCCTAGTCGATCCACACATTCCAAAATGCATAACACGTTTTGCTCTCGAAGCCTTGGTTTTGTTCTTTGTAGGAGATTCATGCTTCCCTTTCTTTTCTTTTTCGGATTTCTATCAAGGTTGACATCCTTCTCTGGTGGTAGTAGTTTTGTTGCAGCTGATTTTTTCTAAAATTTTATCCCATTCAACGGGATGATGGAGCCAACATACTGCTTTCACCAATTTTCAATCAAAAACCAATCAGATATGAAGTCTTTATTCTTCCACTTCATAACAGAGATGACCTTCAATGCATGGCGACAAGATATTCCTCTCACATCCCACCTCCTACAATTACAAGTATGTCTCCTCATATGAACTTTGAAACTTGTACATTTCTCTGCAACTTCATACAATTCATTTGCCCCAGGGTATGCACGACAATTTATTACCTTTTCTTGCTCTTCTGCAATAGTCTTTGCTGCTTTAAGACTGAATTTCCCCGTATGATCCATGATTTTTTCTTCCTAAGCTCAATTCGCACCATTGTCCTTCTTCTTATTGTCTCTAACATCTCAACAAGAGGCATTAATCTCGCAGGATTAATAGAATTATCGAAGGATTCAGAGATATTTTTGTGTACATCTTCACAACAAAAATCAACATTGAAGAAAGCATTAATGCAGTTGTGCAGATTCTTCTCCATCATGTCTTCATAAGAACGGATGCCATACTCCTTTACTTGTTGTAGCTTCGCATAATATATGTCCATGTTGTAACTTTTGGTCACTTTACAGAACGACCCCTTCATGGTAAGCTTCTTCGAATGCAGTTTCTTTAAGTTATCATAGATATGTCTAGCACACATTCTATGTTCAACCTTTGGTAAAAGCTCGTCCACTGCAATTATCAACCCATGTAACATACATAAATGCATCAAAACCAATTATAAACCGAAGCTATAAAGTAAAAGCTCTATACTGAATCAACAAACAAAATCTATAAGCTGAAAATCTAAACATTTTATCTATCTGAAATTGCAGCAACCTCTTCACTATCTCCTAGATGCAAATATTCTTTCAGTTTTTCAATGAACCATTGTGTTCTCTATATCCACAACAGCCCAAACAATCGGATACATCTAATTATTTGCATCTCTCCCCGCTGATAATAACACATGTCCCTTTGTTGTGCATTTTAAGAAACATCCATCAAGACCAATGACTGGTTGACAATGCTCAATCCATGTTCTTCTAATCACAATAAAACACATATAGAATCTGAAAAACTTTTCTTTGTCACCTTCTCCACTGATTGTATCCAAACGCATTGAACTTTCAGGGTTTAACTTGTCCAAGAAACACGAGAGCGGTAAGCATAAGTATGTAAACAAATACATAAGAAAAATGTCAATGGTTATTTTTACTCTAATATCTCCACTCAGTAGTCCTTCAAGCATGAAAATTGTTCATCATACTCCTCTTGTATGATCCCCAATGCTCTGGTCATGCCTTTTGTACACTTGTCTATTGTTGCAATCAAGTTCCATCTTTGTTCTATTTTTTCTTGAATCACCATTGGTTTTAATCCTAAATCATTCCTTATCTCGCTTAGAAATAACCTAACAATCACCTCTTGCTTTAGAATTTTGCTATATCCATTTTTTATGCATGTATGAGTATTAAGAAAAGTCTTCACCATCCATTTTCCTGCAGGCTTTTCGTAAGAGCAATAAACCTTACACGGACAATTGCCTTCTATTCCATATTTAGCCTCATATTGTTCTTTTCCCCATCGTGAAAACCTCACATTCAATCCTTCTTTAAGAACGTAGTCCACAACAACATGTTTGAGATCCTCTAAACTAGCAAACACTTACATCAACGTCAGCTCACCATTTTTGCATCTCACATACTCTACTTCTTCATCATCTGAGTTTAACAGTGTCTCAAGGTAATCACCATTTGGTTCTTCATCAACACTCTCTTCTACTCTTGCTTCTTCTGGAAGTTGCTTAGGATGGTTCTCATCTTTACCATTATCCCCATTTTCATCATTTCTTCCACCATTATGTTTACCTTCTTCATCGCCATTATCCTTGGTTATGTCACCATTGTGTTCCCATGCAGAGGCAATCAACACGTCAACTTGAGTAATCTATAAAGCCGCATGACACGACCTTTTCGAGTTATCTCCTCCATTGCACAACTCCTTATGCTCATCTATCTCTTCATATGGAAGTTTATACTATACTCTATGCCCATATAAATTGACACGAGGAGCATCTGCCAACATAGTGAACAATTCAAAAATTGGACCTTTAAGTGTTATGGCATCTCCGCCAATATATTCAATTTTCCCATCAATCAATTTCCACATTCTACCAAAGAAGCATGTAAATCCAATGTCCCTGCAATTTGAAGCTGACAAACAATTATGGACAAGTTAATCCCTATCAGACATTATATCGAACTATTGGTAAGCTTGAAAACTCATAGCCTCAAACAAAAAAGAAAGACCACTTACATCATTTTTCTTCTGTACACCTTCCATGTCGACTTGCACCTTCTCTGTATGTACACTTTCTTTTTCGACTCGTAGTTCTTCGAATTCGTCTTCTAAAATCGTCAATCGAAATTGTTGTGTATGTGAGAGAGAGATAGATAGATGAGGAACTCGAACCCTAATTAAAGAAATCCCCAAATCAATTTTTTCTTTTTTAAAAATATTTTGTTGAAAACGATGTCGTTTTGTGGAGGCATATGCGAAGAAAGTAAACGACGTTGTTTCTTTAATACATGGGTAATTCGAGTTATGACTAATTGATGGAACTGTTCACGATGTTAGTATAGATTTGGAATTTAGCTCAATTAACAAGTTCATGCATGAAAAGTTGAATTTTCGTTTGTTCAAGTTAAAATAGGCACTTGCTCAAGGTTCATGTATAACTACTCTCATCATGTAATGTTTAGGTATAAATTGAAATTTTTTCCATCAATTGTGACGTATAATTAAAATGTAATGTAAAATGAAAAGGATTATTTTGAACTATATTAGTAGGAAAGAATTATATATCTTCTTATACAACTTGAAGACAACAATGAGAACCAAAGATTTCCGAAAGAACAAGTAGCACCTATATATGGCTTGTTAAACAAAAGAAAAGCACATATATATGACTTATGAGCAAGAGTAGAATATTTTATTTGGGATTCTTCCGCAAGTACTAAAACGTTGATAAGAGATTTAATTATCTATTGAGACTAAACTCAAACTAATCCCAAAATCAAGAAAATCTCTTGTAATATAGTGAGAGATCAATCCACTTGAAGAACTTCTAACACATCTAATCCTATAAGATTCTTTTGATTAAGCTAGATCAATTCAAAAGGGGTTGATATTTGAACAAATGAAACTCAATCAAATAAGCAGACAAGCAAAAAACAAACAAGATAATTAAAAAACGAGATATATGTTCAAGAATTAAAAGCATGCAGTAACAAATTAGGCAATTGATTGGAAGGTCAAACACTAACTAAGATGCAAGGATAGACAATTTAAGCATCATTCAAAGACAAGAAAAAAGATTAATTAGCTCATAACGCATGAAGCTAAAATCACTAATCACTTAATTAAACTAATTTCCCGATAGTAGTTAAGTAAGCAATGATCATTAATCACAAGCCGCAAAGTCTAAAAATCACCTTAATCAACTATTTCTATAGTCTAAGAGTGAAAAACACATTTAGAGTTCTCTTAGGAATGTTTTGAACACCATCTAAACACAAAATCCTAAAGGTCAGATTTGGAGTGATAAATCTAATATAGCATTAAATATTCTCTAAAGTGAATTTAAAAGAATCTTACCTTAAACATCATTGAATAGCATCTAAACCTTCCAAATATATTTAAACCATGATCCACACAAAGAGACTACTCACTCATGGTGAGAAAATGAATAAAACACGAGATAAATGCATAATCATAATTAATAAGAAATGAGATTAAGAAGAAAAATATTCAAACTTGCATAAAAAGATCAAAAATAAAAAATGGAATTCAAATTTAGCATTCATAATGTAAGAGAGAACGAAAATTAAGGTTTTTGATGAGTTTAGAGTATTATTTATAGTAAATGTGCTCCGATTGGGTCAATCTATGAGACAAACCGAGTCGGATCCTTCGATCACAGCAATTTTCATAGGTACTTCGGATTGCGCAGACAAATATCACAAAAAAATGCATTTTATTTCTTTTTCCCGTACTCTTTTAAACTCCTAAACTGGTTCCATTAAAATTCTCTTCACCAATAGTGATCCAAAGTACATGAAACGGGTAAAAATGGATACAATTCATATGTATAATTTATTGACGCCTAAGGTTGATTTTAACTAAATAAAACCGAAATCACTCCTAAAACACCTAAATGAAACAATATAGAGATGAAATGTGATTGAAAACTATGTACAAATCTAACAAAAGGCGTCAACATCAAACGTTCTAACGTTTCTAGAGATTCTGAGCAAGATTTTAGAAAACAACAATTCTAGACCTATATAAATGAAAAAACAAAGAATAATTCAAATATTTCCCCAAAAGTTTGGCCTTAGAAAATTTGAGGATGGGGTCATGATTTATTTGCCTGTGTTGTGGACTGGGTTTACTATCGATTTCAGGAATATGTATCATTTATCCATTGTTACGCTTTGTAAAACAAGAAAGATATCAAACTAGTGATAATATATATTGCAGAATTTGTGTACGTATATCAAATTCATATGAATATGCGTCACTATAATCTAATGTCATTTTACATGTACAAAAATAAAAACAGTCATTTACATTTTCACTAACACAATGCGTTTTCTTTTTTAGATCTTTAGCTCGAGCTCGAAGCTAAGAAAGCTAAATGTAGAAGAAGAGTTTGTTATTTCTTATTATCCAACTACTTTACCAAATGCACATGAGTTTCTTTATACACATCATATGCAAACCAAAATAAACCAAAAAACTAAACCATTAACATCTCCCGGTTTACCATATAAAGTCTAATACCCCCTCAAGATGGATTATGTATATTGTATAATCCCATCTTGGCAATAAGATATTTGAATAAACCAGGCTGAACAACCTTTGTGAATACATCGGCAAGTTAGTTTGTTGATGAAACATGTAAAGTCTTCATGAAACCACTTTGTAACCAAGTGACAACCGTTTTCAATATGCTTCATACGCTCGTGAAAAATAGGGTTTGAAGCAATGTGTAAGGCATATTGATTATCACAGTATAAGGTAGCTGGTCCAGGTGAAGCAAAATGTAAATCAGTGAGAAGATTGTTGAGCCAAATAAGTTCACATGTTGCATCAGCCATAACCCTATATTCGGCTTTAGAACTACTTCGAGATATGGTTGGTTGTTTCTTAGAACGCCAAGAAACCAGAGAGTCACTTAAGAACATACAATACCTTGTAGTAGATCTTCTGGTGTCAGGAAAATCAAACTAATCTGCATCGGAAAAAGCTGTGAGATGACTATTTGATGTAGAGGAATAGAAAAGACCTTGTCCTGGTGCATTCTTAAGATATTTCAGAACCCGATTAGATGCATGTAAATGTGTATCTCTTGGTTGAGCCATATATTGACTCAGTTTGTGTAAAACATAAGTAATATCGGGTCTAGTGTAAGTAAGATAAAGTAGTCTCCCAACAATTCTTCTATATGTAGAAGCATCATCAAGTAGAGTTCCATCTGTGGTAGACAATCTCAATGTAGGATCCACTGGAATTGTGACAGGTTTACAACCAAGAAGACCTGCATCTTCTAACAATTCAAGAGTGTATTTTCTTTGATTGATATAGATGCATGTGCTGTTTCTAGCAATTTCAAATCCAAGAAAATACTTTGCAGGACCCAAATCTCTCAACTTAAAGGCTGCTTTAAGAAATTCTTTAAAAGATGTAATGGCTGCTTCATTATTTCCAACCAACAGAATATCATCCACATAAACCAGAATAGTAGTGTAAGCTTTACAATCATATCTCACAAAAAAAAAATGATCTGCATATGCTTGAGTAAAACCTTCACCCAGAATTAATGATGTGAGTTTATGATTCCATTGACGTGAAGCCTGTTTTAAACCATATAATGATTTATGTAACTTTCAAACTGAATTCTTAGGCCAAGACTTTCCAGTTAGATGTGAATACCCTTGTGGCAATGTCATATAGATTTCTTCCTCTAAATCTCCATTTAGAAAAGCATTGCTAATGTATAATTGTGTGATTGTCCAATTCTGAAGTGCTGCCAGCTTCATTAACAATCTAAATGTTCCAAGTTTTGCCACAGGGGAAAATGTATCCAAATAGTCTAACCCTTCTAACTGAGTATACCCTTTTGCCATAAGCCTTTCTTTGTGTCTTTCTATTGAACCATCAGGATTGTACTTAATAGTATACACTCATTTGCAGCCGACAAGGTGTTTGCCTTCAGGAAGCTCACATACAGACCATGTGCCAGAAGCCTATATAGAAGTTATCTAAGATTTCATAGCATCCGTAAATTCAACAGATGTAACAGCTTCTGAATAGATTTTAGGTGGTGAAAAAATGGTTATGGAAAGGGTAAATTGTTTATAGGAAGGATGAAGATTGTCATAAGTAAGAAAAGCAGAAATGAGATATGATGTGGTATGAGTTGGACGGGCTAGAAAATTTGGTATTTGGTTTAAGAGATAGCAATGATAGTAGTCTAAGTAAGCAGGAGCCTTTTTCTGTCGTTTTGATCTTTGGTTTAAAGGTTGAGTAAGAGTGGGAACAAGTACATAAGATGGCAATATATTTGCTGGAGTATTAACAAATGGAATAGAAAGAGAAGAATCTGAAGGAATGGGAGGAGTGTCATCATTGTTAGGAACTAAAGGAAGAATATTACCAGCATCTTCTGCTAATAACATCTCTGGAGTAGCATCATATGAAGAAGGAAAAAGAGAATCAGAAACTGGGAGAAGAAGGAAAGATTGATCAAAAATGTCTTGGATTTTAGGATCTTTAGAGAATGGGAAAACAGACTCATGAAAAACAACATTACGTGTTATAGAGATAGTGTTTGTTTCTAACTCTAAAACTTTGTAACCCTTGTACCCTTGTGGATATCCCAAAAAAACACATTCCTTAGTCATTGGAAAAAACTTATGGCGATCTTTTAAGTAAGTAGAAGCAAAACACAAACACTCAAAAACTCGTAAATGACTGTAATCTGGTGACCTGGAAGTAAGAAGCTCAAAAGGTGTCTTATTTTGTAGTAAAGATGAAGGAGTACGATTGATAAGATAAACAAAAACCAAAATGCAATCTCCCAAATATTGTAAAGAAACATTGGATTGGAACAAAAGAGATATTGTTACATTCAATATATGTTGGTGTTTACTTTCCATAACTGAGTTTTGTTGTGGTGTATACACACAGGGAAAATAATGAACAATATCCTTTTATTTGAGTAGAGAAGAAAAATTCAATTCAGGTGCATTATCAGATCAAGTACTCTTGATCTTGGAATTATATTGTGTTTCAATAAGTTGAATGAATTCTGGAAAGACTATAGAAACTGAACTTTTATTGGGTAAAAGATAAATCCAAGTCACTCTTGTACAGTCATCTACTAGAATAAGAAGATATTTATATCCCTCTGGTGTTGGTACATGAAAATGATCCCAAACATCCAAATGGACTAAAACAAAAGGAGACTTAGACATATTGTTTGCAAAAGTAAAAGCAAGACGCTTTTGCTTTGCCAAGGGACAAATTTTACAAACTGAATCATGAGTTGTTTTCCCAACAGGTAAACCTAAGAGTTTTGAACGAACTTGGACTTTATTTGGTGATGGATGATCCAATCTTTGGTGCCAAATTTCAGAGGAAACTTGAAAAGTGGAATTGATCTGAGAAGAAATGGTTGTGGAGTGTTTGTTTTGATGTGCTTCAGGATGCATAAGTACATATAAATTTTGATGAAGGTCACCCTTCCCAATCATGGAGTCCAGAATATGCTCCTGAAGCACAAAAGGAATATATGAAAAGATAAGACATGTGTTTGAGGTAAAAAGGGAAGAAATAATACTGTTTTTAGTGAGAGCACTGATGCTTAAAAGGTTAAACTTGAAATCTGGAACATATAGAACTGATTTCATAATTAGATTTTCTAAAAGAAGAATAGTTCCTAACATTATGACACTTATTTGGTTACCATTAGGGAAGGTTATAGATGTATTTGTGATATTTTCAGTAGATAGGAAGAGGGTTAGATCAAAACAGACATGACAACTAGCTCGTGTATCAATTATCCAAGATGTTGCAGGGAAATTAAGGCGGTCTTTGATTCCAACAGATGAAAATAAAGGTAAGGAATTAGGAGAAGTACCAGGTAATAGATGAGGCATTGGTAGTGGATTCAAATGAGGTTGTGGTTTTGAGGTTGAAGCTGTTCCATCTGCTAAATTGAATTTAGCATCAGAGATCTGAGCACAAGTATTATGAGCTGGTTGATTAACACTCAGAACATTGAGAAACTTCTGGATTTGTTCTGTAGAGATATTCCCTAAATAACAACCTTGATGATCATGAATGGAGACAATTCCAAAATTTGTACCGCTAAGCTTGCTACATTCTCTTTCTTTGGATGCCAAGTAGAATTCTATCTCGCATTAGCAGAGGTAGGTTGATTTTGCATTTTGAAAGATGATCCTTGATTCTTATATCCTTGTGGATATCCATGAAGTTTGTAACATCGATTCACTGTATGTCCCAATCTTCCACAATTAGAGCATATGACTTTATTCTGATTCTTGTTGGATCCATTGACATATGTTGCAGCAACAGGTTTTGATGGTATTGAAGTATGAGAAGCTTGGAAAACAACAAGACTTGCAGAATGACCACCTTTCATAGATCTTTGTCTTTCTTCTTGTAAAATAAGATTGAAAACCTTAGAAATGGATGGTTTAGGTTCCATCACTAAAATTTAACCTCTGTAGTTGTATAAGAATCATCAAGACCAACCAAAAGTTTCAGAACACGATTTTGTTCATCTCTCTGAGCAATTTTCTTCAAGTTTATGCATTCTAAACACCCACAACAACAAGAATGAGGAGCTTCATGATTCTTTAGTTCTTCCCATAGCTGTTTAAGTCTTGTATAATACTCACTTACTGTCTGTGATCCTTGTACCCCAAAAAAAATTTGTTGCTTGATTTATGTTGTTCGTGGACCATCACTTTGTTTGAATTGGTCTGTATATCCAACCAGATTTGTCTCGCAGTGTCCAAGTACATAATAATCTTAGCTATTTGTTTATCCATCGCATTCACAATCCATGTGCATATTATGTTGTTACATCTAGACCAGGATCCATAATCAGGATGTGATTCCTATAAATTCGGATAACTTCCATTAACAAACACAACCTTATTTCTAGCTCCTAATACCATCAACATAGATCTACACCATGTATTGAAATTGCCTAAACTAGTAAGATTTTAAGTGACGAGAGATATACTGGCGTGATCTGCACTGTGAATGTAAAGCGGATTCGAATTTGGATCTTGAATCGAAGCAATTACATCTGGTCTAGTGTTCATCGGTGGATCTGGAACTGATGTTGATAATGGAGTATCGTCGATGATTACTTTACATAAGATCTGGACATATCTTCTTGTAAATTTGATTCAGAAGCTTGAATGTGTCAAAATGAACACAATCAATAGGTCAAAGAAAGATGAAAATTGAAATCAGATATCGATAACTAACTTGTTATCGGAAAAAAAAATCATGAATAGAAGAGGATGAATCTCAATGGAATCAAAGAATGCTAAAAAAAAAACAACGATTCAACACAGAATCGAGCTCAGAATCGACCGAAAGAAGCGGAAATGAGATCGTTATGATACCATTTTAGATCTTTAGCTGGAGCTTGAAGAAAGCTAAATGTAGAAGAAGAGTTTGTTATTTTTTATTATTCAACTACTTTACCAAATGTACATGAGTTTCTTTATATACATCATATGTCAACCAAAGTAAACTAGAAAACTAAACTATTAACATCTTCCGGTTTACCATATAAAGTCTAATATTCTTTTCAAACAAAAAATTATAGGTGCTATAGACGCGAGGTAAAAATTTTCGAAAATAAAAATATTTGTTGCAGAAAAACATTTATATACACTTTAGATAGTAAAGTATAAATGGAAGAAAATATCTTCTTTACAAGGACAACATGTTCAATCAATTTTTTTTTGTCACCATGTTCAATCAATTAAAAGCAAATTAATAAGGGTGAAGTTGGGTGGTCCAAAATTGGCAACTAAATAATATCCTGATATTAATTTTGTTAAAAATACATTCTATTATTATTAAAATATTATATTTTCACAAGAAAAGTAAAATCGATATCTATTTTATTAAAAGGAAATAACCTTTTCATGTGTGGTTTTTCAAAATAAACATATTTTAAAAATTTTATTTAATGTATCTAATAAATTAAAATAACTCTAATTACTCATTTACATATTCCAACAAACATATTAGAATATTCTAATATTATAATGTTCTTTTTACTTAAACATTATCAAAATTGTAAACAAGCACAATTTAAAATCATCAATTAACAGTAAATTTGGATGTAGTTTTTTTTCAAATTTAAAATAAATCCATAATTTTTAAAATAATTATATTACAATATCATTATTTTCTAAACAAAATTTGTTACAAAAATTTAAAAAAATTTATAAAGTGATAAAATTTAGAAAAGTCTATAAAAACTTATAAATAATTTATATAAACTATAAAATTTTAAGTTTAGTCATCTGATGTTTTGTTAAATACTCTAACAGGTTTTGTTTCACGGTATTTCGAGAATTGAATATTATCCGAAATGAACCCATACGAGTATCCGAGAAAATATTAAAGTTCGAAAATCGCAAATCTAAACCGAACCCAAAATTCGATATAACTGAAAATTTTAAAAGTCTTGAACCTAAGCCCGAATCCGAAACTCGAAATAACCAAAATTTATAAATCCGATACTTGAAAAATCTAAACATGATTAATAATATATAAAATTATTTAAAAAAACCTGCGCGCTGATGAAATTCTACTTGTTATGTTATTTGAATTCATAGTATAATGAAAGGCACTAAAAGTTATTTAATCAAAGTTATTGAATAACTAAAGTTCTACAGTAAATTATTCCATGTCGCAACTTAAACATTCACACTTAAAAAAATTGTCTAGTTAGTTATAAAAAATTTGTCGAGTTCTACTATACAATTACAGACAGATCGACATAGCTAGTGATGATTTTGAGATTATTTGAGATCTAATACGAAACTAAAAAATAAAAAAAAAAGTTTACCGTGCATATTCAAAATCGTAAGAAAAAAATTTATTTTTTCTCTTTTCATTTATTCTCTTAGGAGTTTTTTTTTTGTTAAATTTGTTCTCTTAGAAGTTATAGTAATCAAAAGAGATATTTTACAATTTTTGTTTTTATAATAGACCACTAGTAAAAAAAACGGATATAGTCACGGTCAAGCCACGAAATNAAAAAAAAAAAATGCCACGAAATTGACACAAACTGTCACGAAATGCGCAAAACGTGACAAATCGTGAACAATCGTGAACAATCGTGACAAAAGCGTGCTCCTGCTAGAAGGAACCAGAAGCACCTTCATCCAAAAAAGCTCAA
>OVAN01010379.1:0-15834 GCA_900406275.1 Anastatica hierochuntica | reverse complement strand
CGTGTTCGATGGAATGCTTGAGTGAACAAGTTTTAGGTTTTTCATCTTTGGATATGAGAGTAGTTCATCTAGTGGGATTCCAAGATGTTAAATGGTTATAGGGACTTGAACTTCACTATCACATACTTGCTTAGATAGGCGAAATCCGAGAGGTGAGCCTTGTAGTTAGGTATAGGTGAATAGACCTACGTCACGAGAGTGGGTTGGTCGATAATGAACGGATCCTTGGCCGGAGAATAGCTTCAACCCTCTAATAATGTCTTAGGTAAGTCGTTACTTGTCTAGATTGACCCCAAACCAATAGCCACTATCTTGAGATCCACTTTCATTCCATTGCTTTCAAATCATTTACTTTGCGTTTTACTTATTGCCTTTACTATTTGCTTTTCTTTATTGCCTTTGATCATGATTACCCAATTACTAAGGATATATCTAGTAGAGACTTGTGACACCTCTTACTAGGTTGCTCCCTAGACTGGTATCCCTAGAGTGAGTCTCTTTGTTTAAACTCTCCTAGGCATTTCAATCCTTGGACGATACCTCACATACTACAACTAGACCCCGTTAATCTTGCGGGCGAGGAGCGGTATTTAGGTCTTTACAAATATTAAAACTCGTTCCGACAACAGATGTCAGGTCCGGGCATGGCAACTCAATGTACAGAGACCTCTAATGGAGGTCCTGAAAGTGATAGATGAAGGGTCGTGAGCTGTCTAGAGAATGCTTCTAGTGGGAAGCTAGAACACCGCAGTCAGAGAGATGCTTCCCATCGAGGAAAGCATAAAGAGGTTGTGGGACGCGATGTAATCCCACCTGCTTGGGGATCTTGAGCTCCACTCTCTGATGATTAGTAAAATCGAACCCGACAAAATGAAGAAGTCGGGTGATAAGAGCACCTGCAGCAAAAGACTTCTAAAAAGAAGCCACCACCTTGAAGAAGGCAAACTTGTTAGCAACAACAACAACCATGTTCAAATCCGTAGCCACCACATAACGGATCTGAGAGGCTAAGTCCCAAGTGTGTCCAACGCCTAGAAAGAGAAGTCCCAACTCGTCGTTGGTCACAACAGCCTGGACAGACTTGGCGTAAAGATGCGAGCTAAAAACATTACCCGCAAGGCGAAGGACAGGACTGTGGATACACGAATGCTTCGTGCTCCGAGAGACGAATTGCTCAGCACAATAAAGTCCTAAAACTCACTGAACCTCGGTAGAGTTGGTACACATGTACCACAGCCCTGCGCAAAACCATAAACTCTGGCCAAATCCATGAGAGAGATAGAATAGAACTGACCCTGCACGATAAATGAGAATGTGCCCTGATCAGCCACTGGCTTGTCCAAGTCTGGTTAGACACAGCGTGCAAAAGCCAGAAATTCCCGACACAGCTTGGGGTAGACATGCTCACGAATCTCCAGCAAGCCTCGGAGACATGCTCATTCAGGAGATCATCATCAATGACTCGAGTCATCGGGAAAGTAATGTGCCCCAGATCCTCCAGAAACTGCGAGTCATACTGATCCCACTCCTGAGTAACCGGACGGTTCGCAGGATGTGTGAGATCACTCCTCCTGAACAGGTTGTGAAGGATGGAGCCAGACGGGTACCGCGTCTGCAGAACCTCTCCTCTCTTTCGTCTACTCATGACTTGCGAAAATAGACACTTGGAAGCAAAGTTAGTATTATATCAAAACAAGGCAAATACAAAAATCATTCACTCTAATTCAAAGAGTATTGTCTTGCGAAAGTCATGCTCATAAACATCAATAGCATGCATCAACCCATTTATCAAAGCAACAACATCATCCAATTTTCCAATTTCCGTTTTGCATTTCAAGTGAAAAGTTTCAATTCGTCGCAGTCAATCATGAAAACATGTTTTAATCAATCCTAGAGATGCCACAAAGAAGTAAAAACATCAGCACACAAGGCAAATCATGACAAAACATGCATCCTCGCAAAAATCAGACATACGAAATACGAAATCACACAATCACCAAAATCAATCCTTAAAACGATAAATCCAGGTGCAATCCTAGTGCTAAACATCTTAGAACATGCGTATATGATCATCCAAATACCAAAAATTCATCAAAACTCAAGAAATCAAAAGTTCCTAAATTTCTCCAAAAAACATGCTACTAGAGATTGTGGACACATACCTTGGATTTAATGAATTTTGATCGGATATAAAGATAGAGTGCGAGATTCTCTTGATTTTAGGCTCAAAAACTACATAGATCCATTGAGAATTGGCAAAAATCGAGCAAGAGGTGATTTTTTTTTGCGTTTCGGTTTCGAGAGAAAGAATGAGAAACTAACCTGAAATTTGCGTGTTATAAGCTGTAATCGGGACAAGGATCGACCAATTCAAGGTCAAGGATCAATCGATCCTTGCCCAAATTCCTAAACTGTTAAAAAGATAGGGATCGATCGATCCGAGAACAGGGATCGATCGATCCCTGTCCTCTAGTCTGGGTGGTCTTTATTTCTACAATAACAAAGCTAAAAACACAAAAACGTCAAAAGCACCAAAAACCAAAAATCAAAAACGTACAAAATTAGCTAAAAATCAAAGAGAAAACTACCTAGTGGGTTGCCTCCCACTCAGCTCTTGTTTAAAGTCTCGAGACTGACTGTAATGCGATCAGACGGCAAGTGGATCCTTCAAAAGAATTAGCATTCTTTCGTTGGATGCCTCGTCTGCAATGTATGGCTTAAGTCTCTGACTATTCACAGTGAATTTCCTCCCATTGTCATCAAGAACAAAAGCTCTATATGGTTGCACCTCAGCAATCAGGAATGGTCCCGACCAATGCGATTTGAGCTTTCGTGGAAACAATCGCAAACGTGAGTTAAACAAGAGTATCTGATCTCCTACAACGAATTGGCGTGGAATGATCCTTCTATCATGGAATGCTTTGGTCCGCTCCTTGTAGATCCTTGTGTTCTCATAAGCATTCAATCGAATCTGATCAAGTTTATTGAGTTAAATCATTCGCTTCTCAACTGTAGGCTTGATGTCGAAGTTCAGCAACTTCGTAGCCCAAAGTCCTTGGTACTTCAGTTCAACAGGCAAATGACATGCCTTACGCCAAGTGGTGTCTTGTAGGCAATTATATACGCCCATAGCGCATCATCTAGCTTCACAGACCAATCTTTTCGAGTCTTGCCTACAATCTTCTCCAGGATTCCTTTGATTTCCCTGTTGGAAATTTCAATTTGTCCACTTGTTTGAGGATGATAAGGTGTGGCTACCTTGTGTCTAACTCCATGCTTCTTCAGCAAATTCTCAAACAACTTGATGATAAAATGGGATCCTCCATCACTTATTACCACTCTTGGCACACCAAAGCGAGGAAAAATCACATATTTGAACATCGTTAGGACCACTTTGGCGTCATTAGAGGGGCTAGATAGCGCCTCAACCCACTTGGAGACATAGTCTACTGGAACCAAAATGTATTGATTTCCATAAGAAGATGGAAAGGTCCCATGAAATCAATACCCCATACGTCAAAAATCTCTACTTCTAGGATTAAGTTCTAAGGCATCTTATTCCGCTTATTGATTTTGCCTTTCCTCTGACAAGCATCACACTTAGAGACGTAATCATGGGCATCCTTAAAGAGTGATGGCCACCAAAAACCTGGCTACAACACTTTCGAAACAGTTTTGAAAGTAGCAAAATGTCCTGTATATTCAGAACCATGGCAGTGATACAGAATACCTTGAACCTCAGACTCTGGAATACATCTGCGAAAAAGTCCATCAGCACATCTCTTGCAGAGAAAAGGACCATCCCAGAAGTAATTTTTGACATCTCTGAGGAACTTCTTTTTCACATAGCCTGCAAAATTTGGTGTCTCCACATCTGCACTCAAAAAGTTCGCAAAATCTGCAAACCAAGGAATTTCATCGTGAATCTGTTTAATGGCAAAACAATCAACATTTTCCATGTATTCATCCTCCAGCAAGGCAATCATATAGACATTCTCCTCACGGAGACTATCATCGACTGGTGTATCAGCTTCCACTTGCAATCGAGATAAATTATCAACAACACCATTCTCGATATCACGCTTATCCCGGATCTCCAAATCAAATTCTTGCAGAAGCAAAATCCATCTCAACAGTCTCGGTTTAGCATCTTTCTTAGACATAACGTAACATTAAAGCTACATGATCAGTGTGAAAAAATGACTTTATATCCCACTAGGTACTGTCTGAATTTCTCAAATGCATAAACCACAACTAGGAGCTCCTTCTCCGTAGTCGCATACTTGATCTGAGTTTAATCAAGTGTTCTGCTAGCATAGTAAATCACATGGAGCTTCTTGTCCTTTCTTTGACCCAACATTGCTCCTACCACGTAGTCACTGGCGTCACACATTACCTCAAAAGGAAAATCCCAATCCGGTGGCTGCACAATTGGAGCACTCACTAGTGCTTCCTTGATTGTCTGAAAAGCTAACAAACAGTCAGTATCAAAATCAAATATAACATCCTTACAAAGCAATCGAGTCATGGGTCTGGCTATCTTGGAAAAATCCTTGATAAATTGCCTGTAGAATCCTGCTTGTCCGAGAAAGCTGCGGACATCCTTGATAGAAGCTGGAGGCTACAGGATCCACCTTGGCCTTATCAACTTCAATCCCCCTCTCAGAGATTCGATGGCCAAGCACAATCCCATCCTGCACCATAAAATGACATTTCTACTAATTCAAAACTAAGTGTTTCTCTTCACATCATTCTAAAACCCTGCAAAGGTTAGACAAGCAGTTAGAAAACAAAGAACCATAAACAAAAAAGTCATCCATGAAGATTTCCATGATATCTTCGATCAAATCAGTGAAGATAGACATCATTCATCGCTGGAAAGTCGCAGGTGCATTTCATAATCCAAATTGCATTCTTTGGTAGGCATATGTCCCATATGGACATGTGAATGTAGTCTTTTCCTTGTCCGCCGGATGGATGGGGATCTGAAAGAAACCTGAATAGCCATCAAGAAAGCAATAATAAGGATGATTAGCAAGTATTTCCAGCATTTGATCAATAAAAGGAATTGGAAAGTGATCCTTTCTCGTCATGTGTCCTGTTATAGTCTTGGTGGGAATGAGCTCGTTCTTCTCATTGGTGATGACAGTAATTCCACCTTTCATTGGTACAACATGTATTGGACTCACCCATGTGCTGTCAGAGATAGGATAGATGATACCTGCACTCAAAAGTTTTAAAATCTCCTTCTTGATAACTTTCATCAGCTTAGGATTGAGTCTCCTTTGATNTAGGATTGAGTGTCCTTTGATGTTCAATGGAAGTCTTGGATTCATCCTCCAAGTGGACCCTATGCATACAGAGATCTGGAGAAATACCTGTAATATCAACCAAAGAATATCCCAACGCTTTTCTATACTCCCTTAACTTCGAAAGAAGCAAGGCAGTCTCAGCATTGTTCATATTAGCAATGAAAATTACAGGATATGTAGAGTTAGGACCTAAGAAAACATACCTTAGTCATGCAGGTAGTGATTTGAGCTCGACTTTTGGAGCTTTCAGCTCGCTCCAATCAGCACTCGAACAAGCCACCAATGCTTGAGAAGTCACAGGTGATGGATCTTCGAGCTTGATAAATGCGACATGCTTCTCAACAGCAGGTGCTGAATCCAACAATTCAGCAACCTCAAAAGTACCTGCATCCAAAACCCCATATTCATTTTCAATTTGATTCAAAGCTACATGTAATGGATCCTCAGTGTAGAGCTCTTCAGCAGAGTCATTGATCACATCAGCAAGTATATCAACCCAAAACGTGTGCCCATCATTGGTAGGCTTCTTCATGAATTTCTCGATGTTGAACTTCATAGTCAACTTCCCAAGTTGGAGGCTATTTGACCGTTTCTGCACATCAATTATGTCTCTAGAAGTAGATAAGAACGGTCATCCAAGGATAGTAGGATCCTTGGGTTCTTCTTCTAGCTCCAAGACAACAAATTCTTTGAAAACATATCCCTCTCCAACTCCAACGGGAATGTTATCTACAATACCCACTGGTCTTCGAATAGATATGTCTGCAAGCACCAAAGACATTCTTGTGGGTTTATAGTTAGTCAAATTTAGACGTTGTGATACCGAGAGTGGCATCATACTAACTCCTGGCCCCAAATCGTAGAGGCATCGTTCAAAGGTAAGCGATCCAATCTTGCAAGGAAATACGAAAGGACATGGATCCTCGCATTTCTCTGGTGCTATGTTCTGAAGAACCGCGCTACATTCTGCAGTAAGAACTGAAATACCAAGTTCTAATGTCATATGGTCTGAAAGAATCTCCTTCATGTACCTCTTAAGAGAAGGTACCATCTTGACTGCTTCTACGAAAGGCAATCAAACATGTAATTCACCAACGAGATTTTTCAGTTTCTCATACTCGCGCTCCTTTATCTTTCGACAAGGTCTGGAAGGATATGGAGGCTTAGGAACATAAGGTGGGGGTGGCACATACTGATCCTCAACCTCTTGCGCATTCTTTTCATCACGAAAATTTGATACCCTCTCGTCAGGACAGGGATCGACTGATCCAAAGAGAGGGATCGATTGATCCTTGTCCTCCTTTTGGGATCGATCGATCGTGTTAGATGATTGATAAATTGCTAAATTTCGCAATTTTGTATGGGGTTCTGAGACATGGATCGATAGATTCAGGGGCAAGGATCGATCGATATCTGTCCTAGACGATTTTTAAATTGTTTTTCAACTTCTAAGTGTAATGGCATTGCAGTACTCTTTCATATTCTTATTCGGTTTGCCTGGAATGACTCCTTGTGGAGCTCTGTTATTGTAGAAGTTTGAGCAACCTGTGTTTCCAGCAAATTCATGTGTGTGCTCAATGTCTCAAATTTCCCATTCAGATCATTGTACATGTTATCCACCTTCTGATTTAAGTCCACAGAGGACTTTGTCTGATTTTCCAGGACTTGCTGCAACATTTTCTTCAGCTCACTATCTTGAGAAGACGTAGAAGACTGTCTTTGGTTCTGATTCTGATACCCTGACTGATAGTTGTTCTTGAATCCTCCTGAACCAAACTACTTCTGCTGATAGCCGTTGTTTCCGAAGCCACTGTTCTGATTCTTATTCTGAAATCTGGAGTTGAAGACACTTTGATTCATATTTTATGGCTTGTTCTGGAACTGGTTTTGTTGGTTGAAACCTTTGTTACCAAAGTTTCCTTGTCCACCAATGTAATTCACATTTGCTTGTCCACCATTCAGCTCCTCAGACATGAATTCCTGATACATTTGTCCCATCTTCTGCTCTTGAAGAATAGGTGTATCGTTCTACTCTCTAACAAAGTTCACTCCTTGTTGATCTCTCCTCATTAGTTCTTCGAGCTTTACTGCAAATCATAAATTCTCTTTGCATCTAATGACACAACTCCTCTACCTCGATCATATTCTGATTAGCGATTGGCTTGACTATTAGCCATGTTATTCACCAACATGTAAGCTTCCTCCATAGTCTTGGTCATGAAGTCACCATTTTTAGCGGTGTCCATAGCATTTTGATACTTCTCCTCAACACCATTGTAGAAAATGTTGAGGAGATTCCAATCTGAGAACTCATGATGAGGACAATCATTGAGGTATTCTCTGAATCTTTCACAAGCTGCATGAAAGCTCTCAACACCCAATTGGTGAAATCCTGCAATCTTATTCCGCAGAGACATAGACCTTGATTTAGTGAAGAAATGACCAAGGAAAGCAGCCTTGATCTTGTCCCATGTCCTCAGAGAATTAGTTTCTAAGCTATTGTACCATCTTGTAGCCTTCTCATCCATAGAGAAAGTGAATAACCTGCATTTCAGAGCTTCAACAGGCACTCCGTTGTGATGGATAGTATTGCAGATGGCTTCAAACTTATCTAGATGGTCCATTGGGTTTTGTGATGGCAACCCATGAAACTAATTCTGCTGTGCCAAGTTAAGTAGACCTATCTTGATCTCAAATTCCCTTCTCTCAATGGGAGGCAGACAAATCCCCGCACGATTCGCATAGAAGGCCTTCGGAGTGTCATATTACACCAGAGTCATCTTCTGTCGAGGTTTATTTGCGCCTTGTTGCACCTCACCTGCAACATTCTGCTGGCCAGCTTGCTGAGCACAAGCATTAGCCCCACCTCCAGCAGGTGGGTTAGCTCCTAGAAGAGCTCCAGGAAAGAGAGGATTATGATGAACTTGAATGGGTTCTCCCAAGTTACCACCCATGATTTGAGCAAACTTAAATTCTTCAATAACCTCCAAAAACTTCTCTTCTTTTTCTGTCTCTCTAGACGCGAATGTTCAGGTTCGAATTCAACAAGATTTTTGATCCCTTGGCTTCTAGTATGAGGCATGTTCATGCACCTGGAAGCACAAAAACAAAGAAGAGATTAAACAAAATAAAGAAAAAAATGTCTTAGGCACGCAATGATCCTAAGTTCTAAGAATCCCTATTGGTCCCCGGCAACGAAGCCAGAAAACTTGATAGCTCAGGTTTTCGCCCGAGATAACACTGCAAGCGCACAGATGTACGTTGTAGTTATTCGGGATCGAGTCCACAGAGACCAAAGGTAGCACGAAGAATGTAGAATCAAACAGCGGGCTAAGGCTAAAAAGTTGTCTTTTGAGATGATGCAAATATCGAAATCTAAAGAACAAAGAAAGCAGGCAGAAACGAAATGGTTGTAAATCAATCAAAGAAGTGTTGGGCATCAGATATTCTCAGGGAAACAATTCATTGTTGATTAAAATTTTAGATTAGGGAAAAAGTTATAAATCGTATTGAACTCAAACACTAATGTAAAATTGATCTACTTCCGTAGTATCAACCCCCTATGCATTAAAAATCTTGAGACTAACTTCTGTTGACCCTCGATTTCTAATCATGCATTACTAACAGGTTCGATATGTTCACAATTCACTTAAACATCAACTTCCATTTGCTTAAGAAGAATTGCTCATCTAAGATTCTTTCAGGCATTTAAACAAACACTTTCTAGGCATTAAATTACCTAAGAACAGAAACTAAGTGATCAGTTTAATTCCATGCATTACGATCAATCATAGATGAAGATCCATTAGATTAAATCCCTAATCATACGATTCTATATCAACAACTCATGAATCCCTATGTGAGGATCCCTAAACCCAACGAACAAACTACTCACTCATGGTAATTACAAAAACACAGAAAAATTTCAAGAGAGAGATGATTGTATTCAGCATAAAAAAGAGTAAAAAGGGTTCTGAAAACTTCTCGAATCAAAGAACAAAGAAGTTTCTTCTCCCTAGGTTACAAATCTCTCTATGCTCTCTAAAACTTAGAAAAAGTGCATAATGAAACAGGAAACACGAGTCTAGCTCTTTTGATAGCAATCCGGTTTGTAATAAGTTCGGTGTGGTTCTTCGTAAAATCGGTCCGCAATTCGTGACAAGGATCGATCGATCCATAGACATGGATCGGTCGATCCTTGTCCAATTTTCTGGTATTTTCCAGTTTTTCACGAACACTTCCTTTGACGCTTGAAATTCATCCAAATTGCATTCTTTTTGCACATTCAAGCTCGATTCCTGTAAAAATAACAAAGAACAAAAATTCGCGTCAAAACAATCCGAATACATACTAAAAACCATAAATCTCGTGTAAAAACCATAGTAAAGCCACTAAGATATTGACACGTCAGTGCTTCGGTAAGATAAGTTGTTAATGTTAAGTGGCTTGTATCCTTTGTTGAAGGGTTTTTGGTAGTACCCTCCTTGGATGTAGCTCACTTCTTCTTGGTTTTCACCTTCTTGTCCTTCAACTTCGGATTCCGCAAAGTGAACACTTCTTCTTGTTTGTTGAATGAGCCTATCGACCTTATCACTATGCTCCTTGATCTTGTCATCCTTAGATCTTGTGCTTCTCATCGTTCTATCATAATCATTCCCATCGCAATTGTCACTTTGGGCAAGATTGTCTATTAGTTTCTCTCATTGATCGACGGAAAGGCAAGCCAAGTGTTACTTCTCATGGATATCTCTATGGAAGATTTGAAGTAGGGTGCCCTTGGTGATACCATGGCGAGAACAACTCCTTATGTATCCATTAAAGCGTTCCCAAGCTTCATATAATGACTTCAATCATCCTTGCTTGAAGGTAGAGATCTCATTCCTTATCTTTTCCATCTTTTGGGGCGAGAAGAACTTAGCCAAGAATCTCCTCTTACACTTGTCCCATGTTGTGATAGAAGATGTCACAACTCATTTATCCCGTTGAGATGCTTTGTCTCCTAAAGAGAATGGAAACAAAGTCAATTTGATGATGTCCTCCGACACTCCATTAATCTTTACCGTTCCGGTTAACCTTTCAATATTTTCCAAGTGTTCTAGAGGATTTTCCAACGCAAGACCAAAGAATATAGCGTTTTGCACCATATTGATCAAGCTTGACTGGATCTCAAAGTTGTTGTTGCAAATTGGTGGGGGTCTTATACCCATCCTTACGCCATTAGTGAATGGCTCATCACCTTCTCTAATCCTCGATTCTTCTCTAGGCAGGTGGAATGGACAGTTCCCTTAGTCTTCTTGACAAACGAAATTCCCATGATTAGGAGGGAGAATTCGCTCACGTTGAGGGTTCTCCATAGGTGGAAGATTCTCTTGTTTAACTTATTGATTCATACCCAACCTTCTTAGATGGACTTGTCTTTCTCTAGCTCTTCTTTGTTTTGATTGTTGTCTTTAGATAATTGTTGGATCAATGTCAAGAAGTCTTGTATTTGGCTCACTTCTTGATCTTATTATCATGTACGTTCACAAATCAAAGAAAATCAACCAAAGAAAGTTAGAAGCTTAAATAAAATAAGAAAAAAGATAAATCCTAGTCCTTGAATCCTAGAAATCTATTTGAAGATCCTAGTTAAATCCTAAATCCAACGGCAACAGCGCCAAAACTAGACGTTGTCGAAGCTTAAAATTTATAAACCTAAACCCTACTACTTTCAATCGCAAGAGAACGGGGTCATTCGTAATAGTTTAAGATCGTCCAAGGATTTGAAGGCTTCACTAGTAGAACCTAAGTAGAACCTAAGCAAACGGAATAAACTAAGAATCCTAGTCTAAGTGTGAGATTTAGATAGGGATTATCACGGGTCTCCACTAAATCTAATCGTCAACAAGGCCAAACATAATGAAAATGCATAAAAAAATCAATAATTAAACAAGGAAGTAAGTAAAGCAATATAGGAGTGAATTTGGATGTAAACAATAAAAATGTAGGACCTTGAGATAATAGTAATAGGTTTGGGGTCGATCTAGTGATGTGATGAACTTTGGTAAGGCTTTTCTAGAGGATTGAAGCTATTCCTAGGCCAAGGATCCTTTTATTATCGATCAACTCACTCTCGTGGCAAAGATTTATTCACCAATACACGTTACAAGGCTAAACTCTTGTTTGTTGCCTATCTAAACATGTAAGTGATAGTGTTCCTCAAGCCCTTCAAGCCATTTAACACCTTGATGTCCTCATTGGGCAAAATACTCTCATAGCTCAAAGTGAAAAACATAGATCTAGTTCTCTCAAGCATTTCATCGAACACTTTATAGGCGTCAATGAGCAAGCAATGGACTTTAAAGAACTAAACTAGATCTAGTGGGAATCTATGCCAAAATCTAGCCTTATCATCCATCACAACCTAGATCTAACCCTAGCCTACTATATCCCAAGATCCCATAAGGATCTACTAACTAAGAGTCATGGAAATCCAAAGACAAGAGTTTGGTCTTTGAACTCCCACGTTCTTAGATAATAGATCTAAAGAAAGTGATGAAAGGAAAAGATCCAAATCACTCAAAAGTATGAAGAAGTTATTACAATAGTTTAGATCTCAAAATAGATTAAAGAAAAGTAAAGTTTATAAAAAGTTAAGCATAGATATGTTCTTGGTTCAATAGGAAGTTATTTATACAAACAGGAAGGAGTATGGGTGCCCTAAAAAGAGTTTCTTCACGTCAAGGTGGGAAGTCGTCGCCCAAAGGTAGGCCACCATCAACCAAGGGGTCAACAGTAGCTCACCTTGGGTAGCAAAGCTGCCAAGGGAGTCTGCTGTCGACCCAAGGTGACTCACTGTCGACCTAGGGGTCGACAACTGGGCACCTTGAAAACTCTTTGTGTCTTCTTCCTCCACTTGAGTGCTCTACTTGATCCTAACTTCTCCCATAGCATTAGCTCATTTTGTTCTTGACTTTTCGCTTCAATTCCACCTTGAATCCACCTTTAAAGCCTCCATGAATCCATCTTGAAATTGCACCTGCAAATGCAAAGAAAATGATATGCAAATGCAATATGATCCTAAACTAGACTCTTGACTCAAACCTATGGATTCTAAGACTTATATGCAATATTTACAACCTAAATGTGATGAAACTAAGCTAAAATGCATCAAATATGCATAAAAATATGTACACATCAACAACGCACATGCGACTTTTCAATATTGCATGATGTCTATCTTCACTGACTTGATTGAAGATATCATGGAAGTCTTCATGGATGACTTTTCTGTTTATGGTTCTTCGTTTACTAACTGTTTGTCTAACCTTTGCAGGGTTTTAGAAGGATTTGAAGAGAAACAATTGGTTTTAAATTGGAAAAAGTGTCATTTTTTGGTGGAGGATGGGATTGTACTTGGCCACAGGATCTCAGAGAGGGGAATCGAAGTTGACAAAGCCAAGGTGAAGGTGATGACGAGCCTCCAACCTCGTACACCTATCATGGATGTTCGCAATTTTATCGGACAGGCAGGATTCTACATACGGTTTATCAAGGATTTTTCAAAGATAGCCAGATCTATGACTCGATTGCTCTGTAAGGATGTCAAACTTGATTTTGGTACTGCCTGTTTGTTCGTCTTTCAGACAATCAAGAAAGCACTAGTCAACGCTCCAATTGTGCAGCCATCGAATAGGGATTTACCTTTTGAGGTAACGTGTAACGCTAGTGACTACGCAGTAGGAACAGTGTTAGGTCAGAGAAAGTATAAGAAACTCCATGTGATCTACTATGCCAGCAGACGACTTGATGATACTCAAATCAAGTATGCAACAACGGAGGAGCTCTTAGTTGTGGTTTACGCATTCGTGAAGTTCACACAGTACCTGGTAGGATCAAAAGTCATTGTTCACATTGATCATGCAACTTTGAGGTACCTTATGTCTAAGAAGAATGCTAAACCAAGACTGTCGAGATGGGTTTTGCTATTATAGGAGTTTGATTTGTAGATTCGAGATAATTGTAGTATTGAAAATGGTGTTACAGACCATTTGTCTTGATTGCGAGTAAAAGTTGAGACCCCCCTTGATGATAATCTCCCTGAAGAGAATATCTACATGGTTGCCTTGCTGGAGGATGAATACATGGGTGGTGTTGATTGTTTTGCCATTAGATAGATTCACGACGAGATACTTTGGTTTTCAGACTTTGTAAATTATCTGAGTGTAGATGTGGAGCCACCAAATTTCGCAGGCTATGCGAAGAAGAAGTTTCTCAGAGATGTCAGACATTACTTCTGGGATGATCCTTTTCTCTATAAGAGATGTGTTGATGGAATTTTTCGCAGGTGCATTCTGAAGTCTGAGGTACAAGGTATTTTGTATCACTGTCATGGTTCAAAATATGCAAGACATTTTGCTACTTTCAAGATGGTGTCGAAAGTACTGCATGCAGGATTTTGGTGGCCAACACTCTTCAAGGACGCCCATGAATGCGTCTCTAAGTGTGATATTTATCAGAGGAAAGGCAACATCAGTAAGCGGAATGAGATGCCTCAGAATTAATCCAGAAAGTTGTGGTTTTTGACGTATGGGGTATTGATTTAATGGGACCTTTCCCATCTTTATACGAAAATCAATACATCTTGGTTGCAGTAGATTATGTCTCTGAAAGGGTTGAAGCGCTGGCCAGCCCTTCTAATGATGCCAAGGTAGTCCTGAAGATGTTCAGATCTGTAATTTTCCCTCGTTTTGGCGTTCTAAGAGTGGTAACCAGTGATGGAGGATCCCACTTTATCAACAAGTTGTTTGAGAATTTGCTGAAGAAGTATGGAGTTAGATACAAGGTAGCCACGCCTTATCATCCTCAAATAAGTGGATAGATTGAGATTTCCAATAGGGAAATCAAGGGAATCCTGGAAAAGACTGTAGGCAAAACACGAAAGGATTGGGTTATCAAGCTAGATGATGCGTTATGGACATATCGAACCACCTACAAGACACCACTAAGCTCTACACCGTTTCATTTTGGTGTATGGGAAGGCTTGTCATTTGCCTGTTGAACATGAGTTCCAGGGAATTTGGGTTACAAAGTTGATGAACTTTGATATCAAGTCTGTAGCAGAGAAGAGAATGATTCAACTCAATGAATTGGATGAGATTCGTCAAGATGCCTATTAAAGCATTAGGATTTAAAAGGAACGAACGAAAGTTTGTCATGACAAAATGATCATTCAAAGACACTTCACTGCAGGAGATTCGGTTCTACTTTTCAATTCTCATCTTAAGTTATTTTCAGGTAAGCTTAAGTCTCGTTAGTCCGGACCATTTGTCATTGCTCAGGTAGAACCATATGGAGTTGTGGTTCTTGAGGAAAATGGAAGGAGATTCACAGTGAACGGGAAACGATTGAAGCTTTATCTAGCAGTCGCGACACCCAAAAAAGGAACTCGGATTCCTTTGACGGATCTACTCACCGTCTGATCCCTCTACAGTCAGGCTCAAGACTTTAAGCAAGCGCTGGGTGGGAGGCAACCACTAAGTAGTTTTAGTTTTCATTTTAGCTAGTTTTCACTTAGGGATGTGATTTGAGTAGATTCACTACCCTCTTGGTCCATCATCATCATCAAATTGTCGATCCTCTTCTTTTTGATGACTATATCCTTCAAAACCTTGTTGACTACCGGTTGCTCTTGACACCATTCCATAAATGGTATTGTAACCATGAGACCTTCCATTTGATCCTTAATCTTCTTGTATTTGCCTTCAAGGATTTGTTTCTTGAAACGTCCGGGAAATGGTAGGTTCAATTCATCAATGGGAATGTCGGTGTCGGTTGGCTCCTTCTTTTTCTCCCTTTTTGGATGTGGAGGAGCTACTACTTTAGTAGCTTTCTCTTGTTGATTTGGGTTCCCGTTAGATTCTTTAGGAATTTCATCTTCTTGGTTTTCCTCTTGATGCTCTTCTTCCATAGAAATCTCTTTAACTTTCTCCTCATCCTCGTTAGGCTTCTCCTCATGAGTCTTTTGTGGCAATTGCTTTTCACTTCTCAATGCTATGGCTTGACAAAACTCCTTAGTATTCACTTCACATTTTCCGGGAAGTCTTCCTTCTTGAGATTCCAACTTAGAAGTTTTCTCCGCTAGCTTGTATGCCATCTCCTTCACATAAGAGGCAAGAGATTCATACCTTTCTTTTAGCTTCAAGAAGTCTTTTTGATACTTATGGTCGATCATGTCCATCTTCTCAAACATTTCCATTTTTAAATCATCTTTTGCAACCACAAACATCTTTAACATGGTTTTAATCTCTTCTTCGTTAGAGGGATTTTGTTCGATAGAACNATAGAAGGTTTCTCTTCATGTACCCTTCTTGGTGAAGTTTCTTGGGAATAATACCCTTTGTATCCTTCTTGAACAAAATTAACCTCCTCTTGTTGATCTCTAGGAGTTTCTCTAGTTGAATCTTCCTCCTTTGGATGCATCATCGATTCCTCACAAACTTTTGCAAGTTTCTCAATCTTAGCACTCATCTCCTTATAGAGC